>PNEQ01059884.1:0-10716 GCA_003012365.1 Medauroidea extradentata
ACGCACAGGCACTTGCTATGTGGTGAACCGCCTCCAGTTTGTGATACCTGTGATACTCCTCTTACTGTGTCTCACATTTTGTTGGAGTGTCACAGGTATGACCAGGCCCGTCGTACTTTTAACCTGCGTGACACCCTGCGGGGTATATTGTGTGTTGAGAACGCGTCTGTGAGCGGCGTGCTCTCCTTTTTACGTGCGATGGGTCTTTTTACTTTGTTGTAATTGATTCTTGTGTGCTGTTTGTTGGGGTATTTGTTTCCCCTTATTATATGTTCGTGTCTTGTACACATTGTTTCTGCCTCCTATGTAGGTCGTTTGTTTTGACTCTTTGTCCTTTTTTTGTCATGTTTGTCTTGTTGTGTTTGTCCTTTTTATCTTTCTCCTGTGGAGGATTGTACTGTCCGTTATTTTAATTTTCTGTGGGCGCTGATGACCTCAGTGTCGAGCGCCCCACAATTTTACTTACTACTACTTTAATGAATGTTAGGAAACTCATTCCTTCATGATATAAGTGTGGTACAGTTACTGAATATATATTAGGATTCTACCTCTTTCTGATTTCACTCATTTTTCAAAATTTGTTCTTTGAAACAAGCAAAAATGAAATTGTCACATCTGTGCATTTTTTGCACAATTTATGGCACAGAGAAAGTATCTGCCTACTTTCTAAATTAAAGAAAACCACAGTTGGAATAAATGTTTTTGGTAATTAATTGTAGTGTTGAATGCATACACATAAGTTAGGGAAAATAACATACAAATAAAATTATAATTGTGTGTTATTACTACAGTTGTCACTAATTTTATACCAATGCAACCATGTTCTTTTTAATCATGTACATAGATTTACCACCATGTTTTTCCCTTTAGATTTGCGACAGAGATTTTCAAATATTGTATGTTAACACACGATAGTCAGGCAGAACCAATGATCAGTTTATCTGGCGTAACAGTCAGGCCAAAGTAGAGATGGAGATATTAAGGAGACAGAGAATATGCGAATATTACCTACTTGGTAATTACATAATTTTTTAGTGAATGTGTGAAATTTACAGTCATTGTTACCTTGCTGTTAATAAATTAGAATCTTATGTGTAAGTACATGCAGGGTGTGTCAGAAAAATGTTTAAAGCTCTCTTGTCATGACTTATGGGAATGTTGCAATTAATAAAATAAAATTAAGCACATCAGGCCGCAGAGGCTGGGGAATACAGTTAAACACTCATAGAAATTTCCCACCTAAAAAGTCAGATATATTTTTCACCTGTATTCACTTACACAAATATAATTTAACTTACGTTTGGTTTAATTATATTTGGTTACGTTACTTTCGGTTAGGTTAGGTAAAGTTACTTTAGACTAGGTTAAGTTACTTTAGGTTAGATTACGTTAGGTACTTTAGGTTATGTTAAGTTACATTAGGTTACCAGAAATCATTAAAAGATAGAACGCACGTTTTGGGTAAACGATCATTACCCACGATGGGTTGTGGGTAAATTGTAGTGTCCACAAAGTATAAAAGAATATTGCTTCGGGTACTGCGCATATCACTATTTCCACAACGCTTTGTGAGCATTTCTATTTGCCCAGTGGCCGAAAAACGTACGCAGAGCGCGTAGTGTAATTTTCGTCATACCCATAACGCTTTGCAGATAAAAATTTCGGCTAGTGAGAATAACATACATATTCTCTTTATTACTTCAAAGTGATGGTTGGTGTTTTTTTTAAACTGGTGACTCAGGTTATGCAGCTGGGACTGGGCTGTTGACTCCTGTGTTGCGACCAGATGATGATGCACCAGAACAGCATTACGTAGAGGGTCATTGCTCAGCATGTAATTGTTTTGAAAGGGCATTCGGTGTGCTGAAGGGTCGGTGGTGTTTTACGACGAGGGATCGTGTGTTGCACTACTCGCCTGTTGAGGTCAGTCACATTGTAACTGTGTGTGTGTTTCTTCATAACATGGTGAATACGGTATAGGGGAGTATTAGTCACATGACTACAATCCCTATGATGTAAATACATTTGACTCATTGTTTTGTTCCTAATACCCACATAGATGCGCACTTATCGTAAGATTGCAGTTGAAGTACAACATTGTTCATGTCTTTCATGTCCTTCACTATGACAGCAGTGATAAGTTAATAACTACAGTTGTCGAAATCTTAACGTTAACATCAAAATTGCTTTTGTCCTTTACGTATTGTTTGAAGTGAAATTATGAGCAAAACTTTTATTTGTCACAAATTTAGTTTTGCAACAAGACCCACTGCTGACAATGATTTGAATTATCCATTTGCATAATCGGGATCGCTGGCAGTTAATATCACTTTTAAAATTTGTGTTTGCCAGACAGAACTCAACAACCTACACATAATGATGTGTACATATTTTTGCTGTTACAGACTTTACCCTAATTGAACCCATAGACTTGGAAGACTCAGGTCATGTAGTACATGCTGAACTTGTGCCTGCTGGAAGACATGATAGAAATAATATAAGGCAATACTTCACGAGTGTATGAGGATATGTTGGCCAGCACATTCTGTAATATTATGCAAGTGTATTCCATGTTTTAAAAGCTGATAATTTCTACTTAACCGTACGTAGGTAACAGGGGTGATGCGTCATCCCACCCACAAATGTTTTCCTCTGCTGAGTCACCAGTGTTGCGTGTGGTAACTCATGCTCCCAGCTATTCTCTTAGTTTGAAGTCATCTTTCAGTTCATGCTGTGACATGCTCCTGCTTGCATTGTATCCGGGCGTAACAGAGAGAGAGAGAGAGAGAGAGAGAGAGAGAGAGAGTGGGGTGACGCACCACCCCTGTTACTATCAGTGTTAGTAAAGTTCAGTGTGTTTTTTGTACTGTTATCTCAGTTTTGCATTGGTTATCATGGCTGGCGTTTCAGTAACTGATTTAGGCATTTCGGAATGTGTAACCGAAATTTTGAATGAAGAGACAGAGTGCAGTGACGAAAGTGTCACTTCCTCGTGTGAAGATAATGTTGACGTTCAATCAGAAGAAGAATCTGAAATTGAAACAGCTGTGTATGATACAGAAGATGACCAAGAAACTCGACCTACAGTGAAAGGTAAGAATGGACATGTGTGGTCAACAGTTCCTCCACCCATGACGAAGACTGCAGCTCCAAACATTGTGCGAATACCCAGGCCAAAAAATTATGCTCGGTTACTTGAAACTGAGAAGGATGTATTTGCGATACTCTTAGACCGATCAATGATTGACATCGTAGTAAAATATACTAACCAAGAGATTGCTCGACAAAAGACTGCATACCAGAGTGAGCAGAGATTTATGAATGACAGTGTTTCATCGGAAATTCTTGCACTAATTGGACTCTTGTACATATCTGGCAGTCAAAAAGACAGCCATCTCAGAACATCTGAAATGTGGTCTGCTTATGGTGGTTCAGTGTATAGATGTTTGATGAGTGAACAAAGGTTTCGATTCCTCTTGACAAGCTTACGATTTGATGATAGGGAAAGCGTAAATCGTGCCGATAAATGTTCTCCAATATGTGAATTCTGGTCATTATTAGTAGAAAACTGCAAAACCAACTGTGAACCACATGCGTACGTGACAATTGATGAACAGTTGCTTGGGTTTCGAGGAAAGTGTTTATATGTCTTCGAAACCGGATAGGTGTGGTACAAAAATTGTTACCATGTGTGATGCCCGAACCTATTATATCGTTGAACGCAATTCCCTACATCGGTAAAGAAGAGCGGAACACAAAAGTAAGTCTTCCCACATATTACGTCAAGACTCTCTCTGAAACGATTCATGGAACTGGACGTAACATCACACGTGACAGTTGGTTTACTTCCATTCCGTTAGCAGAAACGATGCTAACTGATCATAACCTGACGATTGTAGGCACCCCACTCAAAAACATGGCAGAAATTCCTCCATATTTTCTACCCAATAGAAACAAACCAGTGTTGACGTCACAGTCTGCATTTGACCGTAAAAATATGTTGACATCATTCACACCAAAAATGGGCAAATCAGTTTTGTTTCTATCTACTATGCATTATGTACCTAAGGTAAATCAGAACAGTGGAAAACCTGAGGTAATACATTTTTACAACTCCACCAAAGGAGGCGTTGACACTTTTGACAGAATGGTTAATGCTTATATTGTTGCAAGAGCTGCACGCCGTTGGCCTTTGCGAATATTCTACGGGGTTCTTCATCAAGCTGCAATCAATGATATGGTGCTTTTAGCACATGTAAAGAAACCAAACAAATTTTCAAGAAGGCAGTTCCTGAAAGATCTTGGTCTTCAGCTTGCTACACCTAACATTAAGAGTCGTCTTGACAAGAACTTGCCAAATGAACTCGGAACAATCATTCTTTCAGTTCTGAAGATTGGAGCACAAGACTCTGCCGCTGCACCTCCAACAAAGCTGGCTAGGCAGTCGATATGCAAATTATGTCCCCGGAAGAAAGACAAAAAAGTCAAAACCTTGTGTGCGGAGTGTAACGAACCCACTTGCAAGTATCACCAAAAAGAAGTCTGTGAAAGTTGCATGTAAGGTGACTAGACAAATAACTATCTATGATGGTGTCTATATTCAAGTTTGTGTATCAATGATCGTTATAAAAATAACTGCTGGCAAACATATTGTATTGCTTTAGGATCAAACAAATCATGACAATTGCATACAAAAAGTATGTTATGCTTGCTTTTGTAATTTATGCCATATTTAATAACTTGTTCTCAACTATACTGCCACATTTCTTTACATTAGTCTACATACTATATCAATTTGTGGTTTTTGTGCCATAAAATAAAAAAAAGTGATATTTGTATATGACATTAAAGCTTAATTTACTGTATTTGAATATGTAAGCCTTAGTATAGCACATAAATGATAGTTAAAAATTTCTGAGCTTTTAAAAATAGTATTTCAAAGTTAAAAAATTGTGGGGTTATTAGTAACCCCATGTTACCATTGAAAGGTGATGACTCCATGTTACTTTCCTAGGGTTAAGTTAACTCAGCAATAACGGAACTATATGCTCCACTTGTTCTGTGAAATCTGGCAAAACTGTATTAGATTGTTACATTTTTTAATCCAATTATATTATATAACCTGCAGTAAGATAAAAACATTACTATGAGGTATGTGTGAAATATTCCGTACTTGGTACAGTGGATTCTCTATACATTGAAACCTGATGGATTGAAATATCTGCATCCATGGAACATATTCTGGGGCCCATTTTTTTATTTTACAACATTTCAAGACCACATCCGTTAAAATACCTCATGTATTGAAATTTTTTATCAGTCCTACGATATATGATGGATAGAGAATTCACTGTATTCATTATTTAGTTATTTTTGTTTTGTAATAGTCATGTAATTGCTTATGGTAAAATGCACATATAGTTGCAAGATATATGTGATACATTTAATTTGTTCAACTCTGTATTTCGTAGCATTTGTAAGGGAAGATTGTTTTTTTTTTTTTTTGTCGGACATTAATTTATCGTCAAATAACAACATTATGTTGAACAGTACAGGGTTGCCACTGACCTGGAAAGTCAGGGAAATGAAATTTGGTCATGGAAAGTCAGGGGAATACATTTATGATCAGGGAAAGTCAGGGAAGTTTCAGTATCGTAAAATGTTTGAATTTATTTACGAAGTCAGTTACAAAATGCCCACCTTTTTGTTTAAAAAATGGTCCTACTATTGTAAAAAGTAAATCATGTTACAAGTGTTACTTGGAAAATGGCTTTGGTTACTGCTCTGTTTTACGGAAATACATCGCTAACTCCACCAATATCATCAATTTTTATTTCACTGACTTTATCTAAGAACACATCAGTGGTTGAAAAAATTTGTGTAGTGGTTTATTTTGTAGACAAGTAAGGACTAGATTACGAGAAAACGTAAAAACAAGCGTAATTATAATCGCGGCTGAAATGGTAACAAAAAATCGTAATTGAACAATCGATTACGCTTCGAGAGCCATCTGCCATGAAACGGGAAAACTAGCTAACGTGGTGACGTGTCGGGCAAGCTATATATTGCTCTATTGCTTACTTCTCAAAACTATTGTCGACCTTGTAACGCGTACAGAAATAAAATTGCGTATTTATTGGAATGTTTTGGCGTTGGCATAGGTATATAATTCAGAATAAGCAAGTCCCACAGACAAGTTTTGTATGAAAACTGTCTAAGAATTTTGTGTATTGTACACAAGATATTTTAGATGTAGCCTATATTACCGTTTGTATTGTCGTGCGCGAGACGCATCGCCATCGTTGATCGTCATGTTAGGTCGTGGCCGCGCGATGAGCATACAAAAACACGGAAACGTGTTGCAAAGTGAAGTATGAAACCAGATTTTGTATCATTATTACATACATATTCGTGCGATGATTACGGTAAAGGTTATTATGAGTCCTGAAATTAATTAATTAAATGAAGCAATTCGTCAATATATGTGTAAAAAACATTAACAAAAATGAAAATATTTGTAAGTTATGTTAAAAGTTGGCAACGTTGATTTCTCCAGTTCTATATGCCGCAAGGTATTTGTTTGCCGTTCGACATATATTTTATCCATTTTGTACTATTAAACATGACGTCCAAAAGGACAGTCTTCAATAGTTGTGGCTTGATGCTACAGTTAATCCTCAGTTTTCAAGTGGGCTCTGTAAATCAGGCGTTTTGCAGTGTTTGTAAACGAATATTTCAGCTCAGTAATATAGGATGGCAAGCAGTTGTCTCGCACGCGAAAGACCCAAAACTTTTTGAATTCGTGCGCGCAAAAACATCACAGCCACGTTTGTCTTCTTTTTTGCCACAAAACGTGATTCGAAACAAACATCTCTGCCGGGATGTAGTAGACATTCTGCCGTGAATGAAGCTGAGCAACAACAGGTGCAAGTGCAATCACTGAAAGACGATAAACTGTGTAAACAAAATGTTGCCACACCAGATCTAGACTCCTTTGTTTGTAAAAGTGATGTTTCTCGTGCAGAAATGATATGGTGTTTGAATGTTGTTGCTAATCAATTTTCAATGAATTCTTGTACTCATGTCGGAAACCTATTTAAGGTTATGTTTCCAAATCGTACAATTGCATCACAGCTACAGTTGGGCAGAACCAAGTGCTCATATGTGATTAACCACGGATTAGCAGTTCACTTTTTTAGAAATTCTGTCTGCTTGTCTTACTAGTTGTGAAGATTTTGACCTTTGTTGTGATGAAGTTTAAATAACACATAACAGAAAGGACAAATGGACATACACGTTAGATATTTTGATGTAAATAGGCAAAAAGTGTCTACCCAGTATTGGAATAGTCGTTTCTTAGGGTCTGCAAAAGCTCAAGATATGTTGGAACATTTTAATGAAGGCCTAAAACCTCTACCCAGGAAGAATTTACTACAAGTGTCCATGGATGGGCCAAGTGTAAATTTAAGCTTTTATAAAAAATTGGAATGTGACACGTTAGCAGAAAATCCTGAAGGTAAACAACTTTTAAACATTGGTGTTCGTGGATTGCACGTTGTCAATGGAGCAATAAAAACAGGTTTAAATGGTTGGTTGGGATCTTCACACTTTTTACGAGATATTTATTTTCTGTGTAAGGATTCTCCAGCTCGTCGGGCCAGTTTTACCAATATTACTGGTAGTGAAGAATTTCCCCTAAAATACTGCACTGTAAGATGGGTTGAAAATGTCAGTTGTTTACAGAGCTTTATTTGTTGTTGATAACATAAATAAGTTTATTCCGTCTTCTGTGTTGCCTCATACCAAACCAGCTGAGTCGGTTTTAAAGCACCTTGATGACAAATTTCTCAAGTGTAAACTTTAATTTTTTAAGATATTGGCAGCTGAATGTGACCCATTTTTACTAAAATTTCAGTCTGCAAGACCCTTGATTCCTTACTTGTACAGTGATCTACATGACCTTACACGAATTCCAATGAACCATGTTGTTAAATCAGAAATATTGGAAGCTGCTGACTGTGGTAGTAAACTGGTTGCACTTGATCTAAATTGCAGTGAAAATCTATTTAAGTTGAAACAAATGAACCTTGTATTCAGTACAGTGAAGCACTTGAAGACGGTAAAGGCAAATGAGAAAGATATTCTCACTTTCAGATTGGAATGCCCCAAAATTGTAATAACAACTGTCAAAAAATTGCAAGAGAAAAGTTCATTTAAGTTTAAATTGGTACTAGGATTAACTTCACTACATCCACATATAATTGCCCATAAACCACAACTTCGTCAGATAAGATTTAATATTGTCTTGCAAGCACTGTTTGAAGCAAACAGAATTTCGGAGTCTGTTGCTGAGAAAGCGAAGAGCCAGTATGGTTTACTTTGCCAAGAAGCGAGTGAGTTTATTTTCTTGATGTTTTAACTGCTCGAAGAGTACACCTTTATTATTTTAATGTTATGGTTTTTTCAGCCTCGATTCCTTTTTATTGATTTAAACAATTTTGCAATGAGTGTACACATTTACTAAATAACCTGATTATTCAAAGTACTGCATAAGAAAGGCGGATAATACTGCATTATATTTTTGGGACAATTAGGCCTTTTGAGATGTAATTCCACGCGAAGGATCCAATTTTATTTTTATTACATTTATATTACAACTTAATAAAATATCAGCGTTTTATATTTCTTGACAACCAACTTTTGGTCAGGGAAGTTGTTACATTTGAGTCAGGGAAAGTCAGGGAATTAAAATGAAGAATATCAGTAGCAACCCTGCAGTATTGTTACATGTATTTTATAAATTGTGGTAAAATTAAAAAATGTTTCCAAAGTATCATTATATTGTTAATTTTTCTCAAACTGTGTTGTTGGCGTACTACTGTGACACAATGAGGAATAAAAATTGTTACCATTTATTACTTATGAATTATTCAAGTTGGGTAATGGTGTTTGCAGCATGTCAAACATGTTGACTGTGGGCATCGTTAGTTGATAAGAATTTCGAATCGGAGCATCTTTTCTGTTACAAACTTAACTACTACACATTAAATTGGATTAAAACCACATGCTGTAATGGTCTTTATAGATACATAAGTAATTTTCTGTGTAAAATAAAATATTTCGTGACATCATTACGGTGAAACCCTTTTTTTACACTTCCCTGTAGGGACCAAGAAAAAATGTTGTAAAATGCAGGTAAGTGTAAAAACAGCTCACTAAGAACAAAATGTTGTTGGTGCAAACAAAATTTGTTTGAATCAACCAAATATTTTGTTTGTATACGGGCAATTAAATATTGGTTTGCTTTTACCAAATTATTTTGTTCCCTTGATCTGTTTGAGGCAAATGTCTGTTTTTTGTTAGCAGTACCAAAGATTTAGCTGGTCATAAAAATATTTCGTTGGACATATCAAATGCATATGCAATATTTTAAGAACTAAAAAAAATTCTTTTTTATAAACTTAAAAAAATTTGGAAAATAATAAGACCTAAAAAAAAAAAAAACTGGTTGGGCCGGGATTTGATCCAATAACCCTTCACTTGCCTAGTTATATTCATGACCTAACTAACTGAGCTGTGAGTGATTCTGTGACGGTGCGGTTGTCATTTGTATAGGAATAGTTAGGAAAAATATATTACGAGAGTACTGCTTTGTTTTCAAAAATATTTGTCTTCCGTCTGCGAAATGGTAAACGACGTCAAATAATATTTCCAAAATGATTGCCGTCCGCCGCAGCACAAAGAACGAGACGTGCAGCTGCGGTGTTTTTCAAGTTTATAGAATTTTCTTTTGTGATGGATAAAATTAACTACTTTGAAATTGTTACAGCGAAAATCAAGATGATTTCATTATGCTGATTAACAGTTTAGACGCACTACTTGTCGCACAAGCTTTTATTTTTAAAGTTAAGGTATACAGTGTTCGCCATCTTATCGCTTACGCACGCCAGTCTGCCATCTTCCGCAAGTCAACCAAATGGATGCAGTTTCGCCAGCAAAATCATTTAGTCCATCGAAAAAAAAAATTGTTGGTTCAAAGCACATCACATATAACTACCAATATTATTTTGTTGTCAAGTTGTAACAAGTTTTTTGTTTACAAAAAATATTTATTCGACATCGTTCAGTAACAAAACATTTGTTTGGCACAAACAAAGTGTGTTTAAATTAATAATTTGGTCGTGGGAAATAATTAAATTTGTTTGGAGGACTCCGATCTTGGCCTTACCAACAAAATATTGTTTAGCTGAAGCAGACATCACCCAAACCAATATATTTAGTATAATTAAACAATTCTTTCTTTCTGTGAGGGAAATTTTTAATGTAAAAGCTGCAAATAGGACCATAAAAAAAAAATGTAAAATGAGGGAAAGTTGTTACATTTAAGGAAAAATACTCCTTTTGGTTATTTTGTAATGCTAGAGTATTACGTAAAACGTGCAGTATTTAATGAACTTCTGTTATATGAGGATTCTGACAATACAAGAGAGACTCGCAGTCTAAATATCAGGTACGGCTTTAAGGGCAATGGAGCGACGGATTTTTTTTTTAATTTTCGATTGTTGTTGCGTGGCACAAGAATCAGAGAACAATTTCAAGTAGACTGACCATGAAAAAATATTTTTTAGAATTTTTTTAATGAAGTTATGACCACTTTTTTTGGAGTTTTCTACATTACAGTAAATATCAGAAACTACAAAAAATTGGGCGGGATGA
>PNEQ01059898.1:0-20115 GCA_003012365.1 Medauroidea extradentata
TCATGTGACTATTGTAGGCTATATAGCAAAAATTTGTGCTCTCACAACCTAAACGGAAATAATAAATCAATAAAAAGCGTAAGTAATAAACAAACATGGGTAGGCCTAATTGCCCAGATCAGGTTTAAATATTTTGTTGATTAATTAACACATGTCATCAAACCAGTACACTTTAATGACCGGGAAATATATAGACGTAAGTCTTCTGGCCGTTTCTTTTGGTAATATGTAGGCCTAAATTTTTGCAGCTGACGGTAAGCACAAAATCTCACGTGGACTTTATATTAACCCCTTACTTGCTTAGAACAAAAAAAAAAAAAAAAAAAAAAAAAAAAATAACAAGGACATTTTCTTACAAAAAGAATTTATTGAGCCGGCGCCTGGAAAAAGCATTTACATAGAAGACTACAACAAGAACCGTAGGTGTTTACCCACAAATTCCGTTAAAATTAAAGTTAGGTAATATTTTTAAAATTTTATGTAGCACTTTTGTCTGGACGGATTACGTACTTTTTATTTAGCGAATGTTTTTGTAGACATTATAAGAATCTCAAACACACGCGAACGCGGTAACGTTTCACACTCGCAAATGGCCGTGCTTTGTTTTGGTTACAGATCGACTGATAATGGTGCGGTTGTTTGTAAATTAGTTATAAAATTGCGCGATTTGAATATAATAAAATAGTTAACTGACTAATGCTGGATACGAAACCGTGTTATTATACAACGTTTCCTCCAAAATGCGTACTTATTTTTCACGTATAATACACACTACTTTCAGCGTCGGCGATGGAAGGTAACCGATTTGTTGATCAGGGCTGCCACTACTACTTCATCAGGTCTTACGGTCACGTCCTGTTGTTTTAAATGGTTGCCACGTGTCTGGCACATGTTAAAAATATTGGTAGCATCGGCTGTCAAAACACGGAATTCTTACATGGGATGGACAATATGTTTCACTGCTTCATGGTCAGTGATTGGAAGTTTTTAACTTTCGGCGTCTCGGAGTCCTACCCAACAATCACGGACGTGTGGTGTCGCGGTAACGTTGTGGTTGGTGCAGTCAAATGTGCCATGTCTCTGCCCTATTATATTCTGCCAGTAACCACGAACCAGAGTTGCAGATCTGTACGTAAGGCATTGAAACAAGTTGTTGCAAAATTCTTTTCACCAAAAATCACTGGCTCTAGGCATCAGCCACTGCCTTCAAGTGTGCTTCCTTTGACTAACACCTTTTCAAAACAAAGCTATTCAAGTTCATATATTTTTGGATACCTACAACATATTCTCGTGACACAATCGCGAAAGTACCTCATCGTGAGCATGAGTTCAAAACCTAACTTCATCACAAATTAAAAATAAATATTTCCGGGATTCCAGTTTTATAAGGCGGTATAAATTCACAAAGTTATGACGTTAAACACCTGCCGAAACGCGCCGTCACGTCACGAGCACAAACTAATGTTTAACTGTGGAGCGTTTCTTTCAACGTTGCAGTATGCGAAGTAACATGATACTTCGCACCGTAGAATACGACAAAGTGTATTATGTCTATTAAAAGGTTACTAAATAATATTTGTGCTAGAAAACAACTACATTATTTCAATAGAATTGTAGTGGGATTTACATTCATACATTTATCATAAAGAATTTTCAACCATTACTATTATATGTGAATGCTGTATTATTAAGTAGTTAGCGGTAAAATGAGCCATTTATAAGCCCTGGCTACTTTTCTTCTTCAGACAATTAATTTGCTGGCACTAACTGATACGAACGTAGATGTGTAAGTAATAATCACAATATGTTTTGCCATATTCAAAATTTTACATCTGATCCCACTGTAAAATTAATGATTTAATAATGATCAGAGATGGTGAAATTTGGCGAATTCAATGACCTGCATGTTAGAATCAAATATCCTATGCATACTGAAGCCCTGTCTATTCGTTCATTGTCTGCTGTTCCACTGAGTAGCAGCTAGTGGACAAATGGTCGGGACTTGAGTATGTATATATTTGATTCCAACATGCAGGTCATTGAATTCGCGAAATTTCGCCATCTCTAATAATGATTAGATAGTGGGAAAGAACGAGAATAATTTTTGCCAGCGTATTCTCCAAATCAGAGTAACGTCCTACGATTTTGTGATTTTGACAGAGGTTGTGTGTCAAGGAGTAGCTGTTCACAGACCAATTACAGACGTTCAGTTGTACCACGCCATCACTAGCATTGGCCCAATCAAATAGGGACTCACCAGTAACGAAAGGAAAACGTCAGAAATGAATAAATTACACTGACGACTCGCAAACAGTCAGGTTTTCACGCGATAAATCACTATCCCTAATAATTATTCTTGACGAGACGATTCTCAACAATTTCTCACATTACTGTGAACAGCATGTAGCTGCGTACCTCAAATAAAGTTTGAAGAACTACAGTAGAAATAAAATTTAACAGGCGGCGAGTCGCTAGAATAGCAAGTTCGTTCAACAAACAAAGTAATTTTCAACACGTAATTGTATATTTGACTGTCCGTCCGCAAACAGCTGTTTAGTTGGCTCAGACCTCTATCTTTTTCTGAGAACGGATATTACACAGCGGGGAAAGAGAGCACAGAGCGTGGGGAGCTTCAAACCCACTTCGCGGTGCCTGGTGCGTGTAGACATCTAGGTGCGTGGGATAGAGGGATTCCGGGGTGGAGAGAGAGAGAGATGGAATGGAGTTCCTTGGGAACAGCCTGGCCGAGCAAATATTCATTTGCATGGAAGCAAACAGAAACGTAGCTGCTGCTACCAAGACACCTACAGCTTCTACTGAAATTTAAAGCAAACGGATTCACATAATCATTCAAGACTTTTGTTGGGATAGCATGATATACCACTTTTTAAACATCTGAGGAGAAAGGCCAAAAATGAACACATTTGTTTGAGCTGTTTTTAAATGTTGATGATGCAAACACGATGGTCTCTCACTTTACCACACATTATGCGTGTTCCGTTGTGCAGCAACATCACTGAGAAGTATAGGAGTAACGGATTCTATTCTAGCAAGTGCATTTTATTCTTATTCTCTAGTCTTCCCTCAACACTGAGATGGAGAAAAAAGGTTGTTACAGTAGACAAGTGTATCAAGGCTTGTATAAGGCCAGACAAATGACCCCGCGGAATTTATTGTCTCACCAAAAGTTTCATACACACGCATACAACATACGCGAATCATGAGCTAAATTGGTGACGAAAATGTTAGTGGTAAACTTAGAACGACATTTTACGTGCACTGCACGGAGACAGTGGCCTCTTGAGCTCGACGTATGTTGCATCAAGTAAACGAAGAACCGTGTTTGGACTGCTCGGGATTTGAACCTGCATCCATAACATGCAGTTCATAACAGGAGTAAGATATGTAAGATATCTTTGGAGCGCAAAAGACGACTAACTGCAGTGCTATGTTGCCACATTGTGCATATAAAATGTCATCGTACAAAATTTGGCTACTTAAATTTTCGTTTCCAATTTAGGCCAGGGTACGCGCGGTGTACTTATTATCCGCTGTTTCTTGGCAACCTGTGTGTGTGTGTGTGTGTGTGTGTGTGTGTGTGTATATATGTATATATATATATATATATATATATATATATATATACATACATATACACACACACACACGTGCGCGAGCCATGGTGCTGTCACAGACGAAAAAAAATATACGTAGTAGGGAATAGTGTTTTAAGTTTGCCATTTTGTAGGCTAGCACAGCAATAACAATATGAATAAATAAAGTTTTAATACCATACTTCGAAGACTACTGGACCGATTATAAAGAAATCATCAAGATTTTAGAATAAGACACGACATTAACAAATAAAGATTGTAAGTCGTATTTCTGGAACTTCTCGATCGACCGTATACAGTTGTTATTTTTTTGAGTTTATCATTCAATCTTTAGGGTTGATTAGTGCGTTATATATATCACTGACCTAGCGAATACATGAATAGTTTTTTTACATCAGATAAGGGGAATATCTAGTCAACCATGTGAGGATTCTACTCGCTATTTTCTCTGAAAAGAATATTACACGTTACATAAAAAAAACTTCTCACTGCCTGAATATGCGTTGGTAGGCTAAAACCCCGCATTGAAAAAAAAAATCTTCAAGTAAGTTTGCTTCCTTCTAGCATTTGCGGTTAATGAAAACGCAAACCGGAATGGAAGTACACATGAGATAATGTATAAGGACCCATGGTGTTTGCAAACATAATTTAGTACCAACTTGCTTCAATGCCTTCTACCCGCAAATCAGAGACGTGTGATGTCGCAGTTACTTGTTCTCATTGGTGCAGTCAAATGAGAGACGTCTCTGCACAAAGATACGCTGACAATTACCATGAAGCAAAACTCTAGATGTGTATTTAAGGCACTAACAAGCTGGTTAAGATTATTTTCGTGAAAATCAGGGGTTCCTATCCATGTACTACACTTTCGTGAAATTCGCCAAAGGTGTTTAAGTTGTATTCGTCTTTAAAATGGCGCAATATCTTCCCTAAAAGGTATGACACATTGGTAAGCATTTCACCACCCTATTTTCCATCCTACCTTTTAGTTAGCCGGTAAAAATTATCAGTATTTAATGTTTCTGCCTGTTAATGCAATATGTACTTTTTTGTAAACACAAAACTGCAACTAATAAAAAAATTTCCTGAGTTGTTTTCGTTACGTTAAAAGTAAAAATCACAACGTTACCATCTCCGCATCTCACAAGTAATGCGAAATCAACAGCAGAAGTAAAACAATTTATGTACCATAAATTACTAATTCAATTTCTTACAATTGGCATTATTTATTGCGTAATACCAAAACTGCAGAGCTATAATGAAATGTATAAGGTTAATCAAAACTCCACGATAAATGTTTCACTTACTGGAATAACTTAAAGGTATAAATAATTTATATTTGTAGTTTGGAGAAATGATGTACAGGAATTTCGAGAAAGTAACGAAAACAGTCACTGCTGCGACACGAGGTTTTCAATATATGTGACGTTTGTATCGCTCAGAGCTGACTCGGTACGAGCATCGCAGAAAAAGATGTTCGACAGAAAACGGAAATAATTTTCCTCGGTTCTGTTTCCAAGTCTATTCCTCTGCAATGGGTTCTGCGTTAGACGAAAATGTGCATAAAGCCATACGTTGCCAACATATATTTTTTAAAACAAATACTTATTTTGAAAATAGTTGCCAAGATCATTTTTATAACCCTACGATCAAACCGAGGCAATTTTTGACGCGTTAAATAAGTAACTTTATAAAAGAGGTGGGTGGGCGAGGTCAGGACATCCCACCCTTATAGGCCGACTTCTGACTGGAAGCTCTCATGTGTCTGTCATTCCCAGATAGTTAATGTGTGTAATCTTTGAATGATTAAACGAGCGAGGTGGCGCAACGGTAACACGAACGACTCGCATTCGGGAGGACCCGGATTTGATCCCTGGCTCCGGACATCCTGATTTCAGTTTTCCATGGCTTCTCGAAATAGCTCCGGGCGAATACTGGGACGGTTCCTGAACCCAGGCCACGGGCAAATCCTCTCCCAGCTCCTGTCATCGTACAAAGTTGTGTATCACCAGAGTCTTTATGACCTCGCTGTCGACGAGCCGTAAAACATAATACCTTACCTTACCTTTGAACGTTTACTGCAATGAGCTGCTATAAAATAACCTGAATTTTATTTCGCTGTTATTCTTTAGTTTTTTTGTGTGTTCTTTAAGGATATAAATATATTACATATTGGTAGGGACCCCTGTTTTTCGCGAAAAAAATTTTGCCCCAGTTTGTTTTAGTGACTTACGTGCACATCTGTAGTTATGCGTCATGGTTATTGGCAGGGTGTCTATATGAAGAGCAGTATCTCATATGACTGAGCCAATTACAATAACGTTGTGCAGTACAACACGTCTGTGATTTGCCGGTAGAATCTCTATGCTCGTAAGAGTTAAAATAGCCAATCACTGACCACGAAGCAGAACTGCAGATGTGCATGTACGGCAACGAAACAAAGCGGGGCAAAATTATTACCGCGAAAAACAGGGGTCTCTACATGTTGGAAGTTTTGCTCATATAGTCACGCTTTAATTTGCTGAGGTCAAGTTCCAACTTAGACATGTGATCAATAAGGCTGATGTGAGGTGTCAGTTACGTCATTCAGCAGGTCCGTGGACGTCAACTTTCTAACGCAGCCTGCTGTTGACAGCGTAGACAGGCGTTGAGGAAGGCTTTGCAATAACCTAAGTTACTTTAGCGGAATTTAATACTGAGTTTCATTGATGCTCAGCTTAAATTCCAGTCTGGAACTAATTTGTATTTTTAAAAATATTTTATCTTCTTGTGTCGTCTTTATTGGTGCGACAATATTCCTTTCAGGAATTGTATATATGAGACATGTTTATTGACAGCAGCTGATGATGGCCTTTTTCTGCTTATCATTTTTTTTTGCATCTCGGCAACATTCGTTCTTAACGGCATACTACCAGGAAAAACTTTTCAGTTAGTAATTTATGAATATTATAAATACGTAGATGCAATATATTTTACAAGGGTAAGTAAAAATACTTCGCAAAAATAAAACATTAAAAGTCTATTATTTTCCAAATAAATGAAGAGTGCAGGGTTCAGGATTAAAAGAGTACTAACTGTGATAATACGTGAAACGACGTAGATTTCTTCGTACAATATATTTCAATATTGTGTTTTATATTAAACAGTATAATTTCTTATATTCACAGAAAGTGTATTTCATAATTCGCGGACCTGGTTACAGTTACAGCAAAGTAATTTTACAGTTACAGCTTAGTATGTTTTAAATTTAATATTGTAAGCTGATAGTTGCTTCCATTATTAAGATGGCCGCCTGTGCAGACACCAATTGGTAGGCACGCAGAAGCTTCTGTCGATAGTCGTTTGTTGGAAAACTGCTTAATTGCGTGAGGTCTGGATAAGAAATTGCATTCAAAGTAACGACACGTGTAAGTATATGCCTGTTGCAGGTACTCCGATAATCTTAAAAGCTTATTTTCTTGCGGCAGAAAAAGGCATACAAGGGTGTTTTTACGGTTGTTTTAGGTACCAGATCTTGGTGTAGATGGTATCTTGCGTGTACAGTACACATGTATCTTAGATATTACGTCACAAAGTGTAGGGTCACCAATGACTCACAGAGGCGATCTATCGGCGAGAAGACTGCAAACTATTTCAGTGACTTCACCTAGAGGCTAGGATGAGGCGTGATGAGCATTCTGTATCATCCCTACCGCTTACGCACGAAATACAGTCACCCAGATGGCCGCCTTAAAACTAACGTTATGCTATGTAACACCATTATACATAGAATATTTGTGGAGTGAATAAACATAGGACCAACTTTCGTTTCTGACTCCTAAAAAAATAAAAATCCAGTTAGTACCCTTATTTTCCCCGAACATTTTAATTAAAATAATTGTTCGCGAAGTGTACATAATTTTTTTTAGAGTGTACCCTCTCTCCTGCCGTTAAAGGTCGATATAGGCTAGAGAATTGCCGCGCTGTTTTTAGCAGGAATGAGCTTCGTTTGCCGAACACGTAGCTGCGCGGCGGTAAATGGAGGACGGGCTCTCGCGTGGGAGTTGTCGCTCTAAAGAGGTCAAAGGTCAGCTATATATATGCTCCAGCGAAGATCAACCGAGGAGCGGCAGGCATTGACAATTTATTTTTAAACAATTTCTTTCAGAATCTCGAGCTGTCCCACTTTCCTGCGAACGAGATTCGAATCCTTAAAACAATTTATTTCGTTAGGAACTTCGGTAAATACATTTTAGACGCTGAAATACCAGCTGATGTTACCAATATTACCGTAGTAAAATTACAGGAAAAACGAATAGGTAATTCTAAAGAACCGGCTGGCTTTTTTTTAAAACATAAAATGCTAAAATTAATATTGGCGCACGAAAAATATTTATTGACATTTTTACATACATAAGAAATTGTTTGCATTGAGTTTCCGCCATTTTGCTTACATCGAACCTTAGTTCATCACTGAACAAAGACAAGCTGCTGATAAACATAAATTACAGCTGCAAATGTGCACGTAAGGCCCTGAAACAAGCTGGTGCAAAAATCAAGGGCCACTACTAATGTAACCGTCATTCCAGTCAGAGCAATTTCGCGAGTAAATCCATTATACGCGCAGACTCTTCCAACAACCAAGTTTCCTTGGAGTTACGAGATGTCAGAACTCTGTCAAACCATGAAATTGAAGGCCAAGTTGTAGCATGTTCAACTGATGCATAACACGTCCAATTATATTATGAAAATTAGTATAAAAGGGGAGAGAGAGAGAGAGATAGAGAGAGAGAGAGAGAGCAAACATACTACTACTTGTGACGTCGAAATTTCGTACGGAAGATATTACGCCAAAAGAATGTATTGCCCAAGCAAAACATTCGTTCACATAGATGGCAAAATTTTTTTCTAGAATTGATGTTTTTCAATATTTTCCATACTAACTTCCAAAATCTTTTAGTTTTATGAAAACGTTTTATACGGGCTCTTTAAGGCTGTTCAAGTGGGGAAAAATTATGATTATATATTTGTATAAGATAAAAATAGCTCAGCCAGTTTTAACACAATTGTCAAAGTCAAAATTTGCATATTTTTACTTCACATAAATCTTGAAAACCAGTAAGCATAATGAAATGAAAAAAAAAATCATATTAACACTACATGTAACGGTATACGGCTTGAAGCATAAAAAAATCCATTATAAAATGTTTTTGTATTTTAAAAAGTTGCTTAAAGTAACAAAAATAAGCAAATATTCGGAATATATTTATACAAAAAATTTTTGTAATGGGTTTTTTTAATGGGTTTTTATATGATTCAAGCCGTAAACCATGACATGCAGTTTTGATGTGATTTATTCCATTTCATTATGTTTACTGGTTTTCAAGTTTTATATTAAGTAAAAATTTACAAATTTTGACTTCAAATGTCATTATGGCAAAATGGATGAGCTATTTTTTTTTTTTTCGTAAGAGGAAAATATACTCCGAAGTAACGTCTACAAAACGAACACTATTTCATACAAATATAAAATTGTAATTTTTACCCTCTGAACACCCTTAAATAATAGTGGACATTATTTCAGATATGAGTTACCATAGACGATAAAAAAAAATATAGCTGGTTCGGGATAAAGTAAGCACTCAAAAAAGTTCTATTTTCAGACAATTCGTATCTTTCCGCGCGTAATGGCTAACGACGGGAAATGTCTAACCTCTCTGGACACGTCACTTAATGCTTGCGCGTGTAAAATAAACTGCGCCGTTAGTATTGATCGATAAAGTTTAATAAAAAAAAGTTTATTAATTATTAAAAATACAATTTTGTCGATTTCGGTTGATTTTGTTTCTGTATTGTTGAATTTAAATGAGAAAACACACGGAACCATATCGCGTAATTTCGCTACCAACCATACAAGCAGTAAAGCAACTACAGTTAATGTTGAATTATATGCAGTCGGCTAGTGATAGTTTTCAAAGGTTAAATTTTTAGTGTTCACTTTATCCCGAATGACCTATAGTACAGCATAGGTCCGAAAATGCTAGGTTTCCGAGTTCCGGTTTTCAAAATGAGTATTTCAATCGGCATTACGTCTTTCTTTTCGCAGGTGACAGCAGATATTAGAAGACACAAATCAGGCACGTCACGACAGTTTCTAACTACGAGGTGAAGGGTAGGCCTACTGAGTACCTAGTGACAGCCTAGACAAGACGATACGGATATGTGCTGTGCGACATGTACTCGTATTATTTGTTTGAAAGACTCTTTCAATGGAAAACAATTATTACGAATAAAATCGTGGATGTAAGTCACTGCTGTAAATTTGTCGTCCAAGGAAACCGAGTGAGACAAAACAAATAAAAAAAAAAAAAGTCAAGATTAGCTGGAGTCAAGAGGATACAAACAAAATAATATACGTAATAAATCCCACGAGAAATTATGTCGGATAAAACACAAACACTCATAATATTACGAGCTAGCTTAT
Source organism: Medauroidea extradentata (assembly GCA_003012365.1). Lineage (NCBI taxonomy): Eukaryota > Metazoa > Arthropoda > Insecta > Phasmatodea > Phasmatidae > Medauroidea > Medauroidea extradentata. Next base: position 10,078 of record PNEQ01059898.1, read on the forward strand.
GTACACTTATGTAAAGGCTAGTCTCTACAAAGGTATGAAAATTTGATGTCTTGCCTGTATGCACGCAGGTTGTAAAAAATTTAGCATATCAGTCCCTTTTACGCTACACAGATTACCCTACTACCATGGGCGCACGTTCAAATCTCGAGCAGTCCAAACATGATTCTACGTTTACTCGATGTAACGACGTGAAATAATTCCTGGGTGCGGAGCACAAGAGGGACTTCCTTCGTGCTGCGTTGGCACATCGTGCACGTGAAGCATTATCGTAACACATTTTGCCACAAAAATAAAAAGTTTCATCTCCAATTCAGCTCAGGATTTGCGTGGTGTGTTTATTAAACCTATAAGGCCATTTCAGGGCAACCGGTATAGGATATCACGTCCTTATGAAGAGACGAAAGTAAGTACAGGTGGTTTGCGATAAAGAGGGAACTTTAAAAGTCCTAATTCCTTATTTATTTAATATAATAATTATTAGTATTTTCTGTCACTTTCTAATGTAAACACAGCACTCTAAGTATAATGAAGTATACAAACTGTACTGTATTTAAAAAAACTGACGTCTGAAGGCACAATAATATACACAAGTTTTAATTATTGTTCTAAAATGGGTATGTTCAGAAGTGCTCACTTAACCGCGAACAGGCCATATAAGCACGGTGTTGGAAGTTGAAACTCGCATGAATGGCTGGCTGCAACACTGGCTGTGTCACTTGTTCGCCCGGAGCGCGAGCACTAGAGAGAGAGCCAGTACGGTGTCCCACTAAGGAGTCGCTCCTGTTGACGAGGACAAACGCGCGCAACTTGCCTTCAGAGTTCTGGACGAGCGGACAGTCAGGCGTTTAGCGTAGTGAAATTAAAAATTAACACGGCACGTCCGCTGCATCCCACCTCGTCAACCTTCCTCCTCTCTTTTTACAATCTCCACCCACAACCTCCTTACTGAAGATCACACGGAGTTGCTATCTAAAAGAGAACTTCCAAAAGAGTGCAGCAACCTTTGAGTCCCACGTGTAGGCCTACATGCTGTGTATACACATACACGCACACGCACACACACACACACACACAATCTCAAAATACGTATTTCAGACATGCAAATAGCAAACAAACTCGTTGAAAATAGCAGAGTCAAGTTTCGAAAAATTCCTGCAAATACGATTAATTTACTATCTTTCAAATTACATGGTGTATGGGTCGCTTCTGGAACCTGCACTGAGAAAACAATCGTGTTGGTGCAAACAAAATTTGTTTGAATCAACCAAATCATTTGTTTGTATAGGGGCAATTAGATATGTGTTTGCTCGTACCAAATTATTTTCTTCCCTCGATTTGTTTGAGGTAAATAACTGAATTTTGTTAGCAGTACCAAATATTTAGCTGGTCATAAAACTATTCGTTGGACATATTAAATTAACACGCAATATTTTAAGAACTAAAAAAATATATTTTATAATCTTAACAAATTTCTGAAAGACCTATAAAAAAAATGGTTGGACCGGGATTTGATCCAATATCCCTTCGTTTGCTTCTTTCTAGGCCTGGCCTAACCAACTTTTTTTTTATTTTTATTAAAATGTTTGGTACAATGGCAAGGCTAACGCCTCGCCACTGCACCAAACATTCCCCCCCTTTAAGTTAGGTAAATAATGCATTTCCCCAGTATCTTTGTATCGTGTACTTGTCGTTGTAATGGTAAGGTGTCTTCTGGCACACAGACAAGACGAACACAAACACCCAGTCCTGAACCCGAGGAGGTGGTTGTAAGTTGTCACCTCCCCGGCCGGGAATCGAACCCGGGACCCTTGCCTCAGCAGCCAGGCGCGTAACCACTGAGCCAAGTGGCCGGACACCAACTGAGCTACGAGTGCTTCTGTTGATAATGGGATTGTTATTTGTATAGGAATAATTAGGCCTAATATTAAATTACGATTGTACTGCTTTATTTTCAAACATTTTTGTCTTCTGTCTGCGAAAATGTAAACGAAGTCGGATAACATTACCAAATTACTGCCGTGCACCGCAGCACACAGCACGAGACGTGCAGCTGCGGTGTTTTTTATTCAAGTTTATAGCATTTTCCGTTGTGATCGATCGAATAAACCACTTTGAAATTGCTATAGCTAAAATTAAGATACTTTAATAATGCTGATTAACAGTTTAGACGTCCTACTTGTCTAACAAGCTTATACTTTGAAAGTTGAGGTATACAGCGTTCGCCATCTTGTCGCTCATGCACGCCAGCCTGCCATCTTCCGCAAGTCAACCAAATGGATTTAGTTTCGCCAACAAAACCATTAAGTCCATCGAAAAAAAAAAAAAAAATTTGGTTCAAAGCACATCACTTATAACTAACAATATTATTTTGTTGACAAGCTGTAACAAGTTGTTTGTTTACACAAAATATTTATTCGACGTCCTTTAGTAACCAAATATACGTTTGGCACAAACAAAGTGCGTTTAAATGAATAATTTGGTCGAGGGAAGTAAATAAATTTGTTTGGAGGACTCCAAGTTTGGTCTTACCAACAAAATATTGTTTAGCTGAAGCAAACATCACCCAAACAAATATATTTAGTATAATGAAACAATTCTTTCTCTCAGTGTGATATAGCTTAATTGGGGAGGGGGGGGAGAGTTATGTGTATGTGAATGTGTATATGTATACATACGTACACATATAATATGTACATATGCACTCACACATCACTGCAATGATACGTAAATTTTATGAATATTTCAGTTCATAATACACACTCATTGCAAGAATCGTCCAAAGATCACCTATAAATAAAAAATTTTAATTTATTTAACTAAAAAAGTATTTTTATGATACGTTGCATTGTCCTTCCCGATTAGTGTAATGTGATTGATCATTGAAACAATAACAAGTGGTACGTTGGTTATAAACGAAGGAAAAGTTCCTTTTACTATCGCGGAAAGCAGTATTTTCATACGCATTACGATGATAAAAGACAAACGTACCAACAGAAATAGAATTATTTTTGTAGGAAATATGATATGCTAAGATGACATTTTCCTGTACATAGTCTACAAAACAGCGAACCTTTTTCTGCTTCAGCTCGTGTTGTTTTTTTCACTGTGTGGTCCTACCAGATTTTTTGTGGAAAAAAAAAACGACCGTAAAGTTGGGGGAAATATTTCAAGTTAGCTACGAGTACAGGAGAAAAACAGTTTACTAATACGAGTAGCTGTGACTGCAAATTAGAACGTTTACTATCTGTTTACAGTCTAAATTTGCAATTTATGAAATGCAAAACGATACAAATGAGATAATACAAAGCAGTTCAAAGGCTCAAATGGCATGCAACTTGATCGTTAGTGCGAAATAAATTAGACGCGCCATGTGATCCAGCCTGTTTTACATATTTCCTCCATTACACTTTACCCTAGCGCAGCATGTGGTTTGCCCACGTCTTCTCGCATTGGAAGCTGGCGTAAACAACATTTTCTAAACCAGCCCCATGCTTCGTGTACGACGTCCAACCAAATATAGAAAAATATCGTACAGCAATAATGTAGGAAAGCAGTAAGAAAAATGTGAGGCGTGTGAATGATTACAGACTCACCTAGGAGCGCTGGTCCTTCTCTCATGTGGGAATGCAGTTTCAATTTAGTTTTTTAGACGTAAGTTCAGTTATAAATTGAAATATGACTTAAGAAGACAGATATGCTACTTCGGAGATGAATTTTATGTTACACGTCTTACTCTTATTGAATAAATAAATATCGTATGAAAAAAATACCCGATGGTTAGGGTATCACACCCCGGAAGCAGACTTATTACTAGCTACCTGTAGGCATCTGCCTACCTCGAAGTATGACATGCAATTAAACGCTACAATGACGAGGCGCCGGAATGAAAAGGACGGAGGAGACGGGAGCTCCCCGAGAACTGTTCTGAGTGTCGCAGTGGCCGAAACGGAAACAAGCATAGGCCGGCGTTCAACACCCTCCCCTTTCCTAAACACAGTGAAAAGAAGGCCAGCTGGACGACAATATAGGACACTGTAACGAGCTAAACGGGGCTGTCTCATTGTGATCACCTAGCAGACAAGATGTGCTGTCAACAACTCGCCGGACCAGGGAGAAGGTCGCTGGTTCGAGTCCCTAGACGTGCCGTTTGCCGCTAGTCGACTATAAGTCGGCATAAACAACAAAGTGGGAACGTCAGCTCCGATTAGGCCTTTAGTTAATTCATTCTAGTTAATTAATTAATCCACTCTGTTAATACCGCTCCCCTCCGAACTAACAATCATATAGGCTTTATATCTAACTTTATATAAACTTGTAGAACGGTTCTGATTAATTTATTCATTCATCCATATAACTCTCCTCTGTAGCGAAGCCCCTATAACGGTTCACAAAAGAACGTCTGGAGTAACAATCATCCGTCTCGCCCGTCCGTCCGCACGTCGACGGTCCGTCTATTAAGCAAGCGATTTACAACAATCCGTCATCTGTCCGTCGTTATTCCTTTCATATGTCATGCTACCGATGTACAAACAGAAAACTTCTGTGCGACGTAAACAATTCTTAACAGCAGTTTAGGCTACTTATGCTTACAGATGTATTTAATAGTCTATGGCTGCTAATAAGTGAAACAGCTGTTTTTTCAACAAAAATAAATTTTGCGAGCATGAAATTTACTAATAAAAGTATTTACGTTTTACTTTTAGTAACCATTACGAAAATAAAATAATTTCCTTTAGTATTTTAATGTATTCCGTATGCCAAAATTATCTCTATCGTAGTTTAAAGTCATGAATTCGCAGTACTACGGAATAAAAATTTAAAATAAAACAAACCTCACAGCCTTCTTATTAAAACGAAACCGTCACCATCTTTAGAAGGCTGTGTTTCATCCGTCGTCCGTCAAAAGTTAAAGTTTGCCAAGCTTTTGACAGTCGGACGGATGGAAATAATGGAAGCTTCAGATTGGCTGTAGGTCACGTGAATGACGGACGGACGGTCGACTAACGGGCGAAACGGATGATTGTAACTCCCTCGTGGCGTGGCTGTCGTGGCGTGAACATCGTACTCCTGCGGAGCTGCGCGCCGGGAGGTGCCGCCATTTTCATCGCAACGAAGGTGCCGTGGCCTGTAGGGGGCGGTGCGATCGCGGCAGCCATGCGGCAGCGACTATCTGCAATCGAGCGCGTCATGTTGGTGGCGAATACAGGGCTCCTCGCTGAGGAGTTGTCAGGAATATTCAAATACTGACTCGTGGACCAACTGGCCGGTGCGCAAGCGCCGTCGACGGCAGCGGCGGCGAACTGTACAGCTCGGCATGAAGACGGACGACGCGCTCTGCGGGAAGCAGTCCAATGGTCAAGGCGGCCTGGAGGGATCTCGAGGTGCTGAAAAATGCGAAGTGTAGCGAATCCAACTGCTGGATCCTGCGGGCTGTGGACTGCAGGGCGTGTGGGGAGCGAGAAATGGAATGCATCGGAACTTGGACCAACGTCATCGGGGACCTTCGACGTCGGGGCTGGTGGACCTAGCCCGCCACATGGTAGATCCTGGATGTCTCGCCTGCCTAGCCACTCATTCAAGACCGACGGATTATTTTGGAGAGGAGGGTGGGGGTGGCTCCCGGGGGTAACGCCCCCTCTCCATCCCGGCAATGAAAGGTTACTGCTGTCTGCGAGAAGACAGAAGATGGAGCCTGTGTACGGGCTGAGCTGTACAGTTTTCTGCTGCTGTCGCCGAGAAGTAGGCTTGGCCTACATAGCTGTTTTGGATATTGTTGTGCCAGGCTTCCTGACGCGGGAATATCCCTAACAGCTCGGCAATCGCACAAACTGGCTTTGTTCTACTTATTGCCGCCAGGGACGCTCAGGCCCAACTGGCGAAAACGCTCGCTGAGCCGCCATTCTGATTGGCCGGAGCCGCCGGTCAATCCTATCTCATTTCACCAGCCACCTCATCTTTCCTAGTGTTCTGGCAACAGGACGTCGAGCCATACCTATCTTTATCACTACCTAACACTTAATTATGCGGATATTTTTATCCCTGCCGAGCCTGTCGCACAGCTTTTCCCAGCACCCTACCCTATTTGTACTGGTTTTTCTGTGCCCTTATTCTGACTCTTGCTCTCTTCGGGGGGAGGTCACGGCACCAATCGCGGCCGTGGCCTCCATTTTCAACCCTGCTACGCCGCGATACACGCCACCTTTTCCTTAGAGAAACCGCAACTCAGGTGTATGACGCTTTGCCTTGAGACACATTCACTCCCCATCCCTTCCTTCGTTTTAGCGACTAATGCATGTCGGAGTACCCATTAGACTGAGCTGGGGTACATGCTGACGTGGCGGGATATGGGGGCCCGTCAGAAAAAAAAATTTATTGTAACTCCACGGAGGAGACGGGAGATCCCCGGAAAACCCACCAACTCCGACCAGCGACACCGTCAGGCACGATCCCAACGTGCGAAAATCCGGGGATCGAACCTGGATCGACCTGGTGGGAGGCGAGTGGTTTGACCAGTATATGTCTTTCGTAATAACTTAGCAAGCTTGTGGCAAGCCTGATGAGCAAGTCTAGTAGGAATTTGCTCGTTGGTACGACGTTTACATCCGCCTCCGCCATTTCCGCCGAGTTGTGTTGTTTGTTTTGCAATTGACATGCCATGTGGCGAAGATGAGTTATGTTCTTATACATTGTGTTAACGTTATGCTTATTTATTTCGCACAGCGTTCCTGCAAGTTTTAGGATTCAGGAAAACTTTGCTACTCAGGTATCGTATAAATGCTGGTAAGTTTGTCGCATCAGGCTTGCCGCAAGCTTGTTCTGTGGTAACTAGGAAGCTTGATTCAAGCTTGCACGCTTGTCATGACAAGCTTGCTGCAAGCTTGCACGCTTGTCATGACAAACTTGCAGCAAGCTTGAAACAAGCTTGTATTGCTGCCTGGGGTAGTTATTTTTTATCTTATTTCTGCCAAATTGCGTATGTCCGCTTTTTTTTAATACAAAACATTGTAACTAATAAACACAAAGTATAGAATTCACTTCACTCAAAAGTTAAATCTTAGACAACATTAAAATATAGTTTTTAATAATTTTTATAGCAGAGACGGAAGGACGGTCTTCAAAAGTGCTCACTTAACCGTCAAGGGCCTACCGGTAAACAATGTGTTTATTTTTACGTGCAACACAACGTTCGTAACGTAAGAAGAAGCAGGTGCTTAGATTTGTAAAGCACGTGTTTGAATCTCGCGAGCTCTTTTTTACTACTTTGGCGATGAACTTTGTTTTTGTCTGAAGGAGAGCAGAATTCACAAGTCCGTTAACACTTGTGTTAAAAATTGTTTTTACTATGAAGTCAAAAATTTTTTTCTAGCTAAACGTTTGCATAATTTCGGGTAATTACTAAACCAACAATTTCTTTAATTAAATAATTAGCTGAAACCATATTTTTTCTGTCTTTAAATTGTTAAGACCGAATAAACTATTTTCAGCAGAATTGAAGATGGTACCATTTACGCCTTAAAAAATTATCCTAGCAAAAAGATTTTAAATAGGTCTCATTATACCTTGCATCTGAACAGTGTTGCAGCGTGTCACGCCCATTATTTTATACTCGAAACCCATAATGCAGCACGTCTAGTAGGAACATATTTTGGTGTACTTTAAAATGGCTCAAACAGGTGCTTATTTTACACATCTGTAACTTCAGAAATGCCATCCGGATTCGTAAAACATTATAAGCATGCGTTGACCTTAATTTGACAGCTTAGTGAGGTGCAAGTCTTTGCAGAGATACGGACTATAGAGGTTTTTCGAAAACTGCTCAAAGTACGAGGGTGATATCTGCTTAGGGATGGCGTCCAAATAATGTTACAAGTATGTATACCCATTTCAGATCATCCGGTAACCATTAATGTATATTTCATAGCGGAATAAATTAGGCGAAAACGGGTGCTTCTGCAGGCCGTTTTACGTATGCAAATCTTGATGCAAAATGTTTTAAAAGGCTTAGGCTAGGTTCAATACACGTTTGCCTTTAAAATTGCGTCATAAAATGGTAGGGGCGACCACTGAACGTCTCATAAAGGCAAGCTGTTGGCGAGAAGACTACGCGCCTGTTCACTGACAGGGATGTTAGATGGTAACTTCAAAGTCCTGGTACTAACACCATAAAAAAGCTGGTACTTTGAACGAAAACCTGGTACAGGTAAAAAGAATTGCGAATGCTTACTGGCATGAAAAAGACGACGTTCTAAAACAAGTCTTAAGTATTTTAAGAGTAAAGTTTAAAGAATGCTCTTAGTTAACAGAAAATCAGAGGTTCACATCTACCACAGATGTACACAAGTATGTGTTGCCAACGCCCAACAGGCAACAGTTTGCAATAATCTTCAATAACTATATGCACAGATTCATGCTCACAATTCAGAAGTTGTGTTGTGCCAAAAATATATTTTTTTTGTGTAGAAAGGTTTTGTTGAAAATACTGTTTAATGATGCATTTAATACAATTTGCAAAATTCTGAAATACTGGTACTTTCGCGTACCAGGATGAAAGTATCCTGGTACATGGTACAGCACCCTGAAAACTGGTACGTGTACCAGGATCTGGTACGTCTAACGCCCCTGGACTGACATGACAAGTTCCTTAGAGGCTTGAGTGAGACGTGATACGCGAGTTGTCGTCCTTGCCGCTTCCGCGCTTTTAGGCCACGAACGTGCACAACACGTCCACCTAGGCTGCCGCCGGAACAACATACCAACCACAAATATACCTCAAACACAGCCAGTGATTTTCGGAGAAAATAATTTTGTAGCAACTTCAATGCCTTACGTGCACAGCTGCAATTCTGCTTCGCGGTCAGTGATAGAATATATTCAACTCTCAGGTCATGAGGTTCTACGCGGCAATCACGGACGTGTGGTGTCCCAGTAACCTTATTCTCATTGGCGCAGTCGAATGAGTGACGCCTTTGCAAAACACACATGCTGCCAATAACCATGAAGCACAGCTGCAGATGTGTAGGGAAGGCATAGAAGCAAGTTGATGCTTGAAGGGTTCGGCTGTAAATAATGGTAAGGGCCATTCAGAGAGAAACAGTGTTATGAACTGTGAAACATAGTAAGTGACCTATTTTATTCATATTAGAAAATAATTTCATTTCAATTCAAGACTTGGAATGGAACTCTGAACTAAAAATTCATAAAGGGCGTTACTTACTATGTTTTTACACCTGGTAATACTGTTTTTCTCTGAATTTCCCCTAACACTATTTACAGCCAAACCCACTAGCTGTCCCTTTGCGGCTTCGCCCGCGTGAACTATAGAAAAGAGTAACTAACTTTTAATTACGTATTAATTGATGGTGTTACTATATTCTCTGTATATCTTTAAAACAACAAATACAAACAACTTTACCCAGTTCACTTCGCTGAGCGTACTTTAATTGCAGAACATATTATATTTTTATTCATTTTTATTTCTCTAAAATAGCTGCTCGGCTGCGGCTTTGCCCGCGTGAAATCATGTAATGTAAACAGTAACTCTGGATAAAATATGTGATGGAGGCATTTTACAGCTAGCGTACTCAATAACAGTGAGCTATAAATTGTCCTAGCTCAGTGTAAAGAGCGCGTGCAATACGCTCGTATGATGTCACAGTAATTCCCATCGCAAAGTCTTGCATGGGATACGAACCCGTAACTCCAGCCCTCCCACACCACAAACTTTATACATTACCTGAGCCAGGCAGTGAAAATTCATCCGTATGTACAGGCTACAGTCCAAAGGGGTTTTATTTATGAGTAGGTTGGCAAAAAGAAACAACTGTTGAATTACTTATCCGTAGAGACCTGAAAAATTCGCGGATTCAATGACCTGAAGGCTAGCCTCCAAGAATGTTTGTGAAATCGTACAGACAACAGCTGTTCATTAGCTGCTCGCTTACACAGTGAAATGGGCCTGTATTCAGCTACAGTTTTATTATTGGCTCAGCTACTTCCAGGAAGTGTCGAGTAAGTCAACGGCCAATTGCGAACGTTATA
>PNEQ01059899.1:0-10224 GCA_003012365.1 Medauroidea extradentata
ACATTTGAAAGAAAGAAATAATAATAACATTGTATAAACTCTCATATGACTAAAAAGTAACACAAAGGTTTCTCTGCGACGTCGCATGTCCGTCACAAAGGCCAGGGTCAGAACTTGGTTGCATGGTAACGTCACTGGGACGTTACAGTATGACTTCTGTGGAGTGTAACCGAAATGCGACATTGCGACGTCGTTGCGATGTTTCTGTGACCAAGTGTGCTGTATGGGTACTGACCTGAAAGGCTTGGTGATGGCTGTTTTCTGAATATCTGCTAAGGCAACTGGAATCTGGTTGTAAGCCCTGATGAGGTCAATTGTGGATAAAATGGTCTTGCCATGTAGGGTGCGAGAATAAACCTGGATGTGCGGAACTGGGTATCTGTCAGGAATTGTACGAGCATTAAGCATCCTATAATCTCCATGGGGTCTCCACTCATCTCCTTTCTTAGGTACCATGTGGAGAGGGGAAGACCAGAAACTGTTTGAAGGATGGGCTAACCCAAGCTTAAGTAGAGCTGTGAATTCCTGCTTCGCTATCAGCAACTTGCCTGGTGCCAACCGGCATGGCTTGCTGTGTGCTGGCTGCCCGGCAGTGGTGTGAATATGGTGAACTGTGGAACATTGTGTAAGCCGTGGGGTGCCAGATGGGCGAGTGATGTCACCTTACTTCTCCAGCAGTTCAGAGTAGTGTGATGACGGATGAAGTGTCTTTATGATGCTGATATTGCAGGTGGTCACATGACAGATGGCTGATAGGGAGGTGGTACTATCTACAAGGAGGTGGTTGCGAACATCGACCAGGAGGCCATACTGGTGGAGGGTATCAACCTCAATGATAAACTTGGTGACACTCGCCTCAATAAATCGCCACACCAAATCACGCATTAGCCCCAAGTTGAGGGTAAATGTGACGAAACCTTAGGTAGAGATGGGTGAGCCATTTGCAGCAAATGTATATTCTGACTTGGTACGTCTTCCTGGTAGCAGCGAACACTGATACACACAAATGTCGGCACCTGTATCTACTAAGAATTTTACCTTGGTTGCTCTGTCGATGACGAAGAGGCGGCTGTTTGGTGCATGGGTGACGTCGCTGGCCACCATCAACGAGTCCCTTGTTTGCTTCCCACAGGGTAGGTACTGGGTGAAGTACATCTTTGCGCAGTATCTCCAAAACACTGGGGGTACCAGCAAACTCCAGGAGAACTCCTGTTGCGAGAGTGCCAGCGAACCGATGCAGATGGTGAGCATTCCTGGTGACTGCTGCATTGATTGCTGTGAGTGGTAGCAACTGCTATTTCCTGCCATAGAGTTGCTGCCATTTCACCAATTTTCGTGGACATCAATGAGGCCATCCTGTCGAACATGGCATCCAGGGATGTAGCCTCCTCTGCCTGTGGCCTCGGATTGGTGTCAGCTATGGCATCTGCCAGGTCAGCTAATGAGTCCAGGGGCGAGTGACACTTAGTAGCTAGGATTGCTTGCATCGTGGTTGGTAAGGGGCCCGGCCATAGTGACCTGAGGAGTTCTTCGGGTATGGCAGTCCCCGCCAGGCTTTGCAAGTGCCTCACGAACTGGGAGGGTTTCCGGTCGCCCATATACTCATGTACCAGCAGCTGGGGGGGCTAGTCAGTACATCGCCAACTTCCATGGCGAATTTGCTGTCCAAATAACTGGCTACTTAACTGAATTTTGTTTGGTCGGCAGTTATCCCAGCAAGTGCTGATTGGTTTTTCACCTGAGCAAACCATAACTCTGGATCTAGAGGCCAGAACAGCGGAATCCGCACTGCGACATGGTCGACGCATACAACAGGTGATGCGGTGTCTGTCGTGTCTATGGAAGTGTCCAAGTATCGGCAGGGTCCTGCCACGAACACAGGTGTTGCTACACGCAGCAGTATGGCACGGACGAACTGGGTGGTGCAGAACTCAGTAGTTCTTACTACTTGTATCGCCGCGACTCGCGGAAGCGGGCCACGAAATATCGGCGTGGGGCATAACGCACATGCTCCCACTACTCGGGTGCACACGCACTCCCATAAGCGGTACTGCTCGTGCTACAGGCGTGACAGCCTCGCTGCCCACGCAGCATGGCGAACGGGTTGCCCTATCACGTCGGGGTCATCACTTTACCGAGGACATGAGGGCGTGTTTTGTGGACACAGGCCATGTATTTGCACAAAATATACATATGTACATTCACAAGACCGCACTGGCTGGACGCATGTAACTGTTCTGTATGACGTACTGGGAGAGACTGCCTTCTCCTGGTTGAGGTGCGGGCTGGCCGGGAGACCCCAGTCCTGCCTGGACAATGGAATGTGCTAGGAGGTGGCATGCTGTCAGTGTTCGTCCGGCAAGTCAGGGATGTACAGCGCCCCACTGTGCGGTCTTGCACTGACAGGCTGTCTGGAGCGTATCGCTTCTGCATATAGCAGTTATGCGCCGCCACAAATATCAATAATCAATCTCATATGCTGCTGAACAAAATTGCAAAGTTGAGAGGGATATGAGAACTATTGTAGAGGCAGCAAGACCCCTGTTATCTTCATCAAGCCTAGAAAAGGATTATTGGGCCGAAGCCATCAATACATCTGGATATGTAATAAATAGAACAGGAACAAGCTCAATGAAATACAAAACCACATTTGAATTATGGTGTGGCAAAACCAGCAAGATAGACAACTTCCAAGTGTTTGGTTTTGATGCCTATGCAAACTCGTAGAAAGTGGGATAGGAAGAGTAAAAAGAATATATTTGTGGGGTACCTACCTATTGTGAAAACATGAAAGAGTACAGGACATATTTCCCTGAAGAAAAGAAGGTTATTGTTGCCCGTGATGTAATATTTCATCATAAAAATTGTCAAAATGATTATTTGATGAGGAAATATAGAATGCTTGTTGAGTCAGAAGAGAATGGGTGACAACCAAGAACAAGATGAACATTTCGAATTGGGATTTCACCAAAATGATGCCGACTCAGAAGCAGGAAGTAATTAATGTACTGAAGGCACAACTACTGGTACTGACAGCGAAGAAATGCAACATCCTGATGTTCAACATGTTCGTTCTTTGCGATGTCGAGAGTTGTTAAAGATGCCAAGTAAATTTCAAGATTACTGCCTTTTTTCTAACAGTTGCTTTAGTGAACCTCTATCATGTGCAGAAGTCATTGACTGACCAGAAGCAATAATGTGGAAGAAAGTGTTTGAAAAAGAACTCAATTCAATGGAAGAAAACAATACCTGGACTGAAGTAGATCTCCCAATTAATCAGAAACCCATTGGCACCAAATGGGTGTTCAAAATTATGATTGGAAGTCACGATGAAGACACCAAGTACAAAGTCCATTTGGTGGCGAAAGGTTTTCAACAAGTTCATGACTTCGACCACTCTGAATTATAGTCCCCAGTGGCCAAGCTGGCTATGAGATTTTACTGGTCATCGCTCTCAAGCCCAAAACAACAATTTACTAGCTTGACGTGAAAAACACCTTTTTAAATAGGAGAATAGAGGAAGAGGTCTACATTACCAAGCCTGACGGTATGGATGCTGTAAACAACTCGATTAATGGGGCACCAGTTAAAGTGTTGAAACTAAACAGATCACTGAAAGGGCTGCACAAGTTACCAAAGTACTGGAATGAAGAATTTAACTCATTCATGATCGAATTGGGAATCAAACGTTCTAAGTCTGACTATTGCCTTTGCTGTAAGCTTGAAGATAACTTAAGAATCTATCTTCTCTTGTATGTAGATGACATGTTGCTGATGGGAACAAATCATGAATCAGTAGTCCTGATTTGACAACAGCTAGCTTCCCGATTTAAATTACAGATTTAGGAACAGTCTCAAACTTCCTAGATATAAATATTTGTCAAAAGGATGAAGAAATAACATTGGTAAATACCTAGAGAGCATTCTACTTCGCTTCAAAATGTAATCCTCAAATGTTGCCTGATGTACGCCATTTTGGGCACTCGACCAGCGAAAAATACGGTCCAAAAGACATTCGTGCGGACATTTTTTGCTGAAGGGTTGGCAACGCTGTAACGCCACAGAATGAAGGGAAAAATCAAGGTGGGGAAAAAATGTTCAATATCATGGCAAATACTGTATTTACAGTATTTGATCATGGGGACAACGTACATGAAGTGGACTTTTGTAATTACATAAAATCTTGTAGTTCAAACTGATGGACTCTTCAGTTCTGTAAGGCAAAATTTAAATAAATATTTTGCAGATGTCATCGTGCGCTCCTGTCCAAAGCAGAATAACCAAAACTACCTATTAACGTGATTGGTTAATAGGTTTGGTATTCGACTTTCGGTTGGTGTTATTGTCTTGAGAAAATGATGTATTGTTTCAAACGTACGTATTTAAAATGTATTTTAAATTTCGAGCGGTCAAGTTGTGATATATCACCCTCCCCCGCCGAAAGGAAATTAAACTACTCTCAAGATAAAATTAGCAGTGTTATAGGCCTATTGACAGTTAAAAACTGCTTAAATTTCTTCATTCGGCATATTGAAACCAAATTTATTTCTGAGGAAGGACCCTTCCATACTACCCACTCCATGAAGTGTGATTAATGTCCCCTTATTGTGTTGTGAAAACACTCGTGTTAGTGCTCTTCTCTCCCCCCTCCCCCCCAACAAAAATCCTGGCCATGCTCCTGGTAGAATCATTCATTAATTTGTTATGCAGAATCATTGCAAGGGAATTACCTATAAGTTAACTTTAAAGAATGATTACAAATCCAATATACGATGAACATACCGGTATACACTTTTATGATCTCAAAATTCACCACACATATCCTCTATACCTCAAAGTTACCACATTTCCTACCACACACATTTTAAAACCGAAGTAAATGTAGGTGTTCGTACACCATTATGGATGGTCGTAATGCAATGGCTCATCACTGTATGCAGTCATTATTATGATTCTGTTGCCCCACATTGCAGTGCTGAATCAAATGGAGCGTAACACATGTAGCTTCCAAGACTTGGGATAGTATATTTTCGGCAAAGTTCAGAGACACGTCTAGGAGATCTCGGAACATTTTTCCCCACTGTTGCTGCAGCACTGCCATGTTTAGGCTACATCCAGCATTCATCCATAAATTAGACAACAGAATTCAATTTGTGGTATTACAATTTTAATCTGATTGGTTCTGATTTGTTTCTGTGTACAGGTACAAGCAGGAGATTCATTCATGATGCTGTATACAACTATGCAACATTGTTCAGCACAGCAAGCAATGCAGATTCCTTCCATATATTCACAACAAATCTTAAAGAGAACTTCAGGAATGTTTTGGTTATGGCTGGTGCCGGGCTGAGCACACCTAGTGGAATACCAGATTTCAGGTGAGAACTATTTCTGACTTTTTTTTACATTATTTAATTTGGAAGAATATAAAGTAATATGTAGCATATTTCTCAATAGTGGAAAAATTTCTTAATTGTTACAACTAGAACGGGATTGTCACAGATGTAAGATTTAATTTAAAGTGATGGTTGCAGTAAACTGTGCCGTAAGTTACTAAATAAAAGAATATCACTAACTTAATTTATTTCTTTAATTAACAAAGTGGAACATGAACAATTTTTTAAAGGTTTTATTTTAGTTACACAACAAATCACACCTTACTTTTAGTTTCTGTGCTTTCATACAAGTTTTATCAATGAAAAATGTAATATGTATTTTTAAGAAAATGTGTAAGTAGGCCTACACATCAGGGGCCTATTCTCTAACATTTTCAGTCTGTTACGTGATGTTTATGCTAAGGTATTGACACTGTAACTATCTGAACAATGTGAGAATTCATATTCTGTAATTAAAAATGTTACCATTACATGACTGTCTTTTCCAAAGTGTTCTGACACACACTCTCTCTCTCTCCCTCCCTCACACACACACACACACATACATACATATGCCTAGATATGTGTGTGTTATGATAGGGTTCCAGGGTGTTATTACACATGAAAGCACATGAAAATAGCCATCATTTTGGTCATGAGCCATCACTTTTACTGTTTTTATGCTAATTATTTTTTAAATCCTAATTGAAAGCAAATAGAAAACTATTTACAGTTTTGTTAAAAAAAAAAGTGTACACTACCTACGTTAATTAATTTTTTCAAGGAAAAACACAAAATGGTTTCAGTTATTTATGAATTAAGGATTCTCATTAATAAACTAATTAATTAGCCAAATCTATATAATTATTTATCTAACAAATATTACACTGCATAGTAAAAGGTATTTTTTTAGCAACACTGTTGCAATAGTTTTAGTTGTCTTGTCTTATTTAGGAATGAGAAATAATTATAATGAAAATAATTAGAAGTAATGGGTCATATCCATAAGTAACATACTATATAACCATCCCCCTGTTTCACATCCAGTTCATCTGCCTGTCCTGGAAGTCCCACCAGTCTCTCCTAACCCACTTCCACGTGTCCTTCAACATGCCTTATCACGCTCTTAATTTTCTTCCTGCCCTTCCACTGAATCTTCTAAGCTGCAGTCTCTAATAGCCCATAAAGTCACAGTCGTCCTCACTTGCCACCTCCAACATCTCTTACCTTCTCCAGGCGCACATTCCTCTGCATCTGCCAAATTCAATACTCTAACCACTCAAAAATTCCAAAAAGAACTAACGGAAGATTACCCTTATAAAGTCATGGGGAATGGTCTAAAATGCTCCTGACGAGGGCAATAAGGGCCTAACAGAAACATTTTGAAAGTAATTAGATCCTCTCCTCATTGCAAATGGTATTAAATTTTACTTTCCTTTGCTCACTGCAACAAGCTGCCATCTAGATTGCCATTCTTGTCTGTTGTTAGCAGAAGTGGAGGCATCATCTAAAGAGTGGTTTAAGTTATAAAAGTTTACTGTTAGCATATCATGTTACTGCTCCTCACCATGGAAACCAACTAACTCACATGCTCCGCCAGGGGGCAAAGATGGCTTGGATGCTGTGTTTCATATTGCATGGCTTTCAAACATCTGTCACCTTGCTCGTTCCAATACTATTATTTTTAGTGAAACACATTTTGTAGTACTTAACAAGACCAAAATCTTATAAGTCTTTAATCTTTATTATTTTGGTAGTGACCTCTGTCAGTGTACCTATTTTTACTGTTTATTTTTATTTCTTGTTAAGTTTTAATATTACAATTTTAGGATGCACATTTGTTTACTTCAGATTTAGCACTTATCTGTCACAGATCACCTGGGAGTGGACTATATGACAACTTAGAAAAATATAAGCTGCCCTACCCTGAAGCTATATTTGATATACATTACTTTGCAATGAATCCTCGTCCATTCCTGTCTCTGGCTCGTGAACTATATCCAGGTGTGAAGTATCGTCCTAATCTTGGTCATTATTTTGTGACATTAATACACAGGAAACAGAAGTTGCTAAGAATGTACACTCAGAACATAGATGGATTAGAGAGAGGTGAGTGTTTGTGACAAATGTTTTTCGCTTTGTTTGGTACAGTAGTGTTTTGATTTCCATGTTGCCATTCTAGTGGTAGATATATCTCTGCAGCATGCTTGGATCCATGGTCTGAGAGTGACATTATTTCATGTTAGCTGTGTTTCCCATCATATAAGACTTCAGATACAATAACTTTTATCGTTGTGTGTTTTGTTGAAGTTAGCGGACTGCCAAAAGAAAAATTAGTGGAAGCTCACGGAAGTTTTAGTACAGCATCTTGTATTTCATGTCAGCAAAGCCACGACCCTGATAAAGTTCGAGAGCTCATTTTGAGAGAAGAAATTATAAGATGTGAACGACCCAACTGCAGAGTAAGATTATGTTAATGTTTATTGTGTAAAATAATTACTGGGTGATGAAGGGTTGTATTCTACTCTATTTCCAACACTGTCAGTCTAGTGTAAGAGTTCTATTCTTAACAGTGTTGGCTGTCCATTTTACAGTAATTTATGTGGAATAAGCAGGCCTGCAGGGTCACTTTCAGTTTACTGTCAAACTTTACAGTACGTAAATCTGTCTTGCATAATAATACTTTTAGTATTTTTACAGCTATTACACTACCTATCATATGTACACATTTCTAAAGGAAAATATGTAACTGCACAGTTTGACAGACTTGTATACTAAACATAGACGACCTATGTTAGTGCAGAAAAATATGTGGCGTCTGAAAACACTGGTTTTTCTATGGAAACAGCTGTAAAATTGTCTGCCAGAACACTGTCAAAAAGTGAAATTTCTTAAATGGGACTGGCTATAACCATATCATAACCTACCAGCACTACTTACTGCTTGATACCATTGTCACACACATTGTTAGACAGCACAAGTTTTGTACGCACAACTTAATATAGCTTCATCAATGTCTTTCTCTGTCACAACTGGAATCCAGAAAACATTTCTGATGGGAAATTATGACTGCTTTCTCATTAGGAAATTGTGAATGCAAACTATCAATATTGTCATTATAATAGCTTGTGGTTTTTCTAGCCTCAAAAGGTATTTAAAGTACTGTACTTGAAACACTGCTGAAGTGATACAGAATATGTTTTCATTCATACTTCATATTCAGTCAAGTTGATAGTTACACAGATTATTTAGTGTGAGATGTGGAAAAAAGTTCAGGATGGCCACTCAATCCCCAAAATTAAATTCCCTGAATTTTCCATTACAAAAAATTTAATTTCCCTGATTCTTATAACACTAACATAAACTTGCATAATACACGTACTGGCAAGCTACAGTACATTGTATCTACACAATTATGGCACATTTTACATACCTGCATTCCCAAATCATTGAAAATATGAAGGCCTTGATGAAAGAACGCTAAATAAGTGTGTCTGAACGTTAGTGCTAGCTACTAACGTCAAAATGTCCTCTTCCATAAATATAACTCAAAACCAGTTTATCATTTTCTATAAATGTCCACACAGACTACTTATCATAATGTCTCTGAATGTTTAATGCAATGGGACAGAATGACAAGCTGTTTTATTGTGGACATACGCCATTGCAATATTATGTCGTTCCAGAAATCTTAGAAAGAGATTAAGAAAGATAAACAACAAAATATGAAATAAGAGAAAACAAGCCGAGTTGGCTGTAGTCAACATGTCCATAAACCAAAACAACGTCCAAAGGAAGGACATGCTGAATGTATATGACTTTGCTGGAAGTTGCAGTATTACAGAAGTTGTTGAAGTATTGTTGAAACCTTGAAAGTTGAAGTATTATTCTTTAGTTGAAAGTGGAATTCTTATACTTTCTTCAAACCCTCCACAGTAACAAATATCTAGTATCTCCTTAACCCTTTAAGTCCGATTGATTTATGTTGAAGACAGTAATGACTGCACCTCTTTGCCGTTTCACTACGGTGAACTGCCACAGAAGTCTGACCTTGGCGTTGCTTAGCGCGCTCCCGGGAGACGTTTAGTACTTTTTTCTGCCGCTAGATATCACTGGCATTCACTCTGCGACCAGAGACAGACTCTAGTCTCTTCCTTCGTGGGGTAAGCATCGCTCTCTCATGGTGCTGCGCACCGGGATTTGCCGCGCCTATAAGCAACGAAGGTGTGTAGCAAGTGAAGGGTGATGTGCTCACATGGAAGGGAAGGCAGCGACCATCTGCTATAGAGCGCGTCCCATGGGTGGCGGATATGGGAGCACCATGCTATGGTGTTGCTGGGAATATTCAAATACCAACTCGTGGACCAACTGGCCAGCACTTGCGCTGTCGGGGCGTCGGTGCGGCAGGCTGAGTGACTCGTAAGAAGATTGGCAAGCAACAGGAAGCTGTCTGTCGGAGAAGGGCGGCGGGGGACCGAGGTGCTGAAAAAATGCGAAGTGAAACGAACCGCCGTCTGGTACTTGCAGGCAGTGGAGAGCTGCTTGCGTGGGGAAGTGAAATGCGTCGGAATTTGGACGTCGAGGTGGCTAAGCCCTTGTCAGGGCCCTGCCTGGCTAGCAGCTGTAGCTTCGGGATGGCGCGCCTAAAACCAGTCTGAAGATTTTAGAGGTACATACTACAGGGAGTGGTGCCCCTTCCTCCACCCTGACATGAAGGTGCAGCTGCCAACACTGAAGAAGGAAGACGGCGAACAGACGAGTCACTCAGCCTGGGGTGGCCTCTGGCCATGGCCGACAAACCGAAAAAATTTTCCTGTTGCTGACACTGCAGAGCGTGAGCTTGCTTGCA
>PNEQ01059900.1:0-20131 GCA_003012365.1 Medauroidea extradentata
ATTGCAAGATTTGTTTATTATTGTGAATAAGCATCCTGAGCTGTGCATGGCGAATCGCTTATTTGGTCCGTATCTTATTTCTGATTTCTTCTCGTGCCCACGTGGTTGAGTTAGGAACTCCTGCGACTACTGACTGAGATAACTAGCCGTGGCAAAGCAATAGTAAATAATCGAAGGGTGGCTAAGTACCACTACAGTAGGCATCATATTCTATTGCCAAAACACAGCTTACCAAGTTGTTAATTGACCACTTGCACTTAGAATCATCACTTTTACTGTCATCCATCAGGAATTTATCACCCGTATAATGTCTGGACCAAACATTGTGGGAGCTGAGCTCCTTAGTGCGCGAGGGACACGTACTGACGAAACGGACCGGTTACACTCCGTAGTTTTGTTTTCATCATAAAGTAGATACAAAACGAAAAATTCTGAAACTTATTTTTCACATTTATTCTTTTAACTTGGCAGCTCACATTGCCAGCTTTACAAATAAGACATCTATGCCATATAGCATACTACTTACCACTTCATAGTAAAATTATCTTCTACTTTTAAAATTTTTTAAAAGTGTGTAAAATAAAAGTAAGTAACAACATGTACAATTTTGTAATATTAACAGGATATTGCTCATAAATGTACGAATACAGCATTCCTATATCTAATGACTTATTCAAACAATTGATTGTAAAACGTAAAATTTTATGTTATAAAGAAGCTCATTTTTAGCGAACAAAATTCTAAAATATATGTTTGTAAAAATACTGTAACAATTTTGTTAAGTGTGACAGACTGATAAAGATATTTTTCACAACACACTTTCTGTCATATTTAAATCACAATCGGTTCTTGTTGATATTGACAAGGGTGAAGGATATTTTAACTGTTATTTTCTAGTTATTTCTAGCAACATGGAAAAAAAAAAACTTGCACATATATTAACTTGTTTTTTATTTTTTTTAAGTAAAGCACGTCAAATAAATTTGAAATTAAATAAAAGAACAACTGATCCGTCAAAAATACAACTGCACATATATCTTACACAAATCACTGGAGTATCTTGTTGGAATAAATGAAATGAAAAACCGACTTCCAATATATTTCAGATACCTATATTTAAAATAATCATGTAAACACTCTTATATTCATTCACAATATTTGTAGTGAATATTGAAAATTAGCAAAAGATCTCAAGCAAAATAATATATTACTTTCAATAGTAGTAATGATCGGTTTTCTATTTTTATTGCCAAGCACAGAATACAAAAGGGAGTTAATAAGAATTTCATAACATGCATTAGTGTTTGTAACATTGTAGGTTTTGTATGTTTTGTGAGAATACGAGATAAATGTACTGTATTTGTTTATTGTGTTTTTTCTTCACGTATTTATATTTCTGACTATATTTTACTTTCATATATACATAATTTTAACGAGATCTTTGCATTTATTCAACTCCAGGGACAAATTCAATTAATTATTCAGGCTTTTATTAATGTGGGTGAGTTTTGTTGCTTTGGAGACTCTAGGAAAAAGCATAATTTTTGTTTGTGGGCGCGATAGTTAAGCTTTATCCAGTTATGGCCGGTTGGACGGGTAGCAACAAGTCGAGGTTTCTGGAAGTATTGTGCAACTAGGTTTGCAAGACGTCCAATAGCGAAGAGGTGCATTATTCATTTTGTCTCTAGAAGGTATTGGATGTATTGAGTAGCCAACGGGAGCGCAGTAGTGAAGGTATGGCGAGAAGGACGCTAGCAGTGACGCGCTTGATTTTGGTAGAGTTGTTCCTCGACCTTCAGGATGTCCGGATACTGATAGGGTGTAACCCAGGTCTGTGTATTTGAAAATCATGAAGAAATCAGTGTAGAAAATAATGAAGAAACTAGTGTAGGGCAGGAGCAAAAGTATGTAAAGAAATTAATTGGAGTGGCAACTTAACATGCACAGGTAACACCTGCAGTCGTTATTTCTTTCAAACAGATTTCAGGCTCATCTGAATTCTACAAAACTGTTTTTTCCGCCTGTGTATGTGGCCATTAGGGTGTCTGGGCATGGTTTTCAACACCCAGCATTCTTCTTTCGTTTATTAAGATATGGGAACTTTATGATCCTAGTTTGGACTTCATCGGTGCTAAATTTATTCTCTTCAGTTTGTTTCAAGGTGTTTTTTCAGCCTATTCTTTAAATTGCAAGTTCCCGAGTCCCACAAGCAATTGATTTGTGTAGTGCAATTCTGTGAAGGATGTGCCCGAATCTCGTATGAAAAAAAGGAAAGGAGAAAAGGGTGGCCGGCCCTACCCCTGCTGGTCTTCTGTCGTCATGCTGCAGGTGTATATGACCAGAACCGATGGAACAACGTCGCTTGGTGCTCCCACATCTCTGTAACAGAACTAAAATTTCTATTAGCAACTATGATCCGGCTTGGCAGCAAGTTTTAGATGGCTCACGTGCGCCTTCCTGACAACATGCCCCGAGCCAGGATCAGCCAAGAGCACCGTATTAGGGCCCAACAACTTAACCACGTCGAATGGACCTACAAACCTAGTCATGAGCTTACTCCCACGATCGTCGGGTTGTGAAGGGAGCGCAAAGGACCTGCAAAACACGGAATGCCCGACCTCAAAATCGGACGGGTTGCGTCCAGCATTGTAACGCGCCTGCAAACGTCCCCGCTCATCATAAAGACGACCCAGCACCTCGGTGCTCAGACGTTCTCGTTCGCCATCTGACATGGGCGCAGCCGGGGAAGGAACCCCCCAAACATTCAGCAAAGGGTGCAGGACATCCCGACCCAACACCACACGGGTGGCACTATGACCTGTAACTCCGGACACAGCCGAGTTAAATCCAAGATTGACTAAGTCTAAATCCTGATCCCAGAATGCTTGCTGGGAATGATAGAGGGCGGACAAGGTACATTTCAGATTTCTGTTGAATCTCTCCACCCTATTTCCACACGGAAAATAAGGGCTAGAAGTAAAACGTGAAATTCCCCACCGGAAACACATGTTCCAGAACTCTACGGATACATAATACGGAGCGTTATCAGTCACCAAATGGACCGGGGGACCAAACATCGACCACACCCTATCAGATAACACCCGCGTAACCTCCTTACTCTTCACTGACCGCAATGCGATCAGGATCACAAAACTGGAGAACACATCCAGGACTATAAGAATGTACATGTTCCCTTTCTTGGATCGCACCAAGGGACCAAATACATCACAATGTAAAATTTCCCAACAATAGTTGACGGAGTCTACCGAATATAAACCAACCTTAGAATTTTGCGCAGGCTTTATACACAAACACAACTGGCAATGCTGGACATAGCGACGCACATCCTTACTGACCGTGGGCCAATAAAACCATCCACACAACTTTCTAAGCGTTCCTTGTCTACCCAGATGTCCACCAAAAGGAGAAGAGTGGTAATAAGTTAGTACTTCTGCCCTACAATGATCGGGCACCACAAAACGCTTTGCTCACCCACTGCGTCCAACATAACTTAGGAGACCGTCCGAGACAACATACGGCCCTGGATCACCCTTGCGTACCGCGGCCACCAAATCACGGCAGACCGGATCTTTCAACTGAGCCTCCTGAAGTTTCTCAAAAAAGGAGGGGCTAAGAGTATACATGGCACTCAAGACTACCAGGGCACACGACGTCCGACGAACCGACCTCAAAATCAACGGGATCAAACATTCTCGACAATGCATCTGCAGCTGCATTATCAGAACCCGGAACATTATGCATCACGAACTGAAATCGTGACAAACGAAATGCCCATCGGCCCAGCTTGCCAATGTCATGTGAATGCCCTAGCAGCCAAGTAACTGCCTGGTTTTCGGTATACAGGTCGAATTCTACCCCACCTAAGAACGACTCAAATTTGGAGGTTCCCCACACACAGGCTAATGCCTCGTTTTCATAAGAACTTAAGCGCCGTTCTCCGTCGCTCAATGTTCTGCTAGCAAAACCGACAGTACATAACTTACCATCCCTCAGTTGACTCAGCGTTGCCCCGAGTGCCACACTGGACGCGTCAACATGCAACACAAATCGTAGGTCAAAATCAACCATGTACAGAGATGGGGCATTTGCCAAAGCGGCCTTCAATTTTTGGAAGCTACATTCCTGCTCGTTGCCCCACACAAACTCTACATTTTTACGCTTCAACAGATTAAGAGGCGCACCTGTCTCTGAAAAATGCGGGATGAACCTGGAACAATAATATCCCAACAACCCCAAAAATCTGGAGACCCCACGAACAGTCTTGGGACGGGGAAATTCCACCACGGGACGCACTCTCTCGGGATCCATAATTAAACGGCCTTCGGACACTATATATCCTAAGAACCTGACAGAAGGAGCCGCCCAAGTGACCTTGCTCGGGTTCACGGACCGTATGAACGCAACTGAGTCAATACCAGGTGCAAATGCTCCAAGTGTTCATTTATATCAGCGCTGTACACAATAATATCATCCAGATAATTATAAACACATTTAAATTTCAAATCAGACAACACGTGATCCAAAACTCGGGACAAAGCTTGCGTTCCAAATTTCGCTCCCATAGGTATGCGATTGAATTCATATTGCGCCCAAGGGGTACGAAATGTGGTATACTTCCGACAATCCGGGTGCAAGAGACACTGATGAAAACTAGTGTTGAGGTCAAGTATGGAATACACTTTAGACTTCCCTAAATGCTGAAGAGCAGCATCCACCGCAGGGGCAGGAAACGGATCTAAAAATATCTTTTGATTAACTTTAGACATATCCGTCACCAATCTAAACCCTCCGTCTTTCTTCTTCACCAGAAATGCCGGACTCGCATAATCGGACGTCGAAGATGAAATCACTCCTTCACGAAGCATCTTATCCACAATTTGCCGCATGATCGCCAATTTGGGCGGACTATAGGAATAGAAAGGCACTCGGACTGGTACCTCATCAATCATGGCAAACATGTATGGCAAGACGTCACACTTTCCTATGCGTGTGGATACAACGTCAGAAAATTTATTTAAGAGATCTTGCACCTCCTTATTACAGATCAAATTTGAACCAGGAAATCCATGCATGCACCCTAAATGTCCGCTGGAAGAGATCTGAGAGTTATGCAAAGGACAAACGACTGTCGGAGCAAATTTAAATCTTAAGCATCGACCATGTACATCTACCACACCACAGGTGTGAAACAAAAAATCAGTACCGAAAACCAAATCAGCAATCAAATCTTGCACTACCCAGAACCGACGTGTCCAAGAAAATTTATCAATCTTAAAGTGCAGCATGACAGATTGTGTGCACTTAACAACTCGCCCATTCGCTACACTGATTTCCAATACACTCGAATTGTCGCGACGAGACCACAAATTCAAGTCTCAACTCAGCAAGAATTTCCAAAATTTCTCTCTTACAAAACTATGCGAGGCGCCGGAGTCTACCAAACCCGCTCTTACAACACCATACAACGACACACTAACGAAACTGTCCACGCGCATCACCAATGAATCCACCCATCGCCTACTCTTGACGCGCAAAGAAGCGACGGTATTCAGTTTCCCGCACAATATTTCCGGATGTGTCCCTCTCTTCCGCAGTGAAAACACGCTCGGCGCTCACGTTCAGTGACCGGGAGTGTACATGCACGAGTTATGTGCCCGCGTTGATTACAGTTCGCGCATCGCAGCGTAACGCAATCTACACCCATCCTAGAGGAGGTACGCGGAACAATAGCCTGCCTAGCACCATTCGAAACTTGATTAAAACCCCATGTTGACGAACTCGTGCGCATTCTGTCGTCACCCGACTGCACGCTTGAGTTGCCCATAACACCCTCCTGATTTAACCCCCCTACCGGAACATTCCGATAGTAGTTCGCATCCAAGGACAACTCGCGATCAATATCTATCGCTAATTGCCGCAAATCTTGCACACTCACGGGCAAAGGTCGTACAGATCTATGCACTCGTTAACATGCGATCAATAATACCCTGTATGATCTTACTATCTGACCTAGTCAAATTGATCGCACGCGCGCAATTTAGTACGTCACACACATAACTACTCGTCGACTCTTCCGGCCGGTGGTATCGGTCCACATACCGCTTCTTAACAGCTCTGCGAGATGACAACCCACCGATACACACTAACAACAACACCTTGTAAGCCTCATAACTGTCAATAGCGCCAACGTCGCGAGTCAACATCGCGCTCACCCCATCACCGACGCGACCCGACAAACAAGGCAAGAAAAAACTTTCTTGAAGTTCACATTGCATACCATAATACACACCATCCACTGCAATAAGAAATTTAACTATTGCATCAGGATCAACTGCCGTCAAAGTGGGTATTGCCTTTACCCTGTCCATCAGCACTGTCTGACGGGCCGACACAGGCTGAAAACCTCCCATTCCAGTGTTATTAATGGCCCGTAGTGAATTAATATACGACATAGCGCGTAAACGTAGCGACGTAACATCTTCGCTATGTTCAAAAGTTACGCCCGCACTAGTCAAATATTCACACAACTCTAAATAGCCATACCGCAAAACAAAATCCGGCACACTCGACATGATGATATAGTAGCGATGTTCCACAACTCACTGGACACTGCCACAACGCAAAATAAGACACTAAACTTCGATGAATTA
Organism: Medauroidea extradentata; assembly: GCA_003012365.1. Lineage (NCBI taxonomy): Eukaryota > Metazoa > Arthropoda > Insecta > Phasmatodea > Phasmatidae > Medauroidea > Medauroidea extradentata. The sequence goes on from PNEQ01059900.1 coordinate 6,672, forward strand.
TCCCGTATGTCCCCAAGCATGTCACCTTAAGAAGTACTAAATTAGAACAAACGCAACTCGCCTTTTAGCAGAGTCACGCAGAAAAATTGTGCCCGAATCTCGTGGGAACAATTTCACAAATCCCTACAACTCTAGCACAAGAGCGACACTCTGTGCTAGGCACAAGTTTCCTACTCACACCTCTCCACTCACTTCATTCTGCGACGTACTTACTCGCTAACGGGACACGGGATTATCTACGACCATTACATAAGAAATATTACATTTTAACAAACTCACTTTTAATATCAATAAGGTTTACAAGGTACTGAACAAAAGCCCTCAGGCTGATCACAAAACGTCGTATGTCTGATAACAAGTAAAATTGAAACATTATGCCCAATTAACAAATACAAATAAATGGGGCTTCCGATCCCCTCGTGACCGAGACGGCACCGCAGTCACTAAGCGTAGCGAGGTAAATTGAAACTAATTGACAAATATAACTTTGTGTATGGTTCATTTGTTACCGCTTGAGTTGCTGGGAAAAAAACGCGAAGAAATTGTGTGTTATCTTTGTAAACCTAGTACCTAGTGTAACTGATATATCTGTCGGGACTCAGTAAGTTAAAAGATTGTGATTATGGGCAGAAACATCAGCGCGATCAGGAAATACGATACTCGTTGACCAGTGTTCACGCCTCATTCCCACGCCTTCCTGTCTTATCGAAAAGTTGCTACATCATCTGTATTTCTCGGATTTCGCCGCTACGTCTCCACGAGGTTGAAATTCCGCTACGTGTAGCGGAATTCCGCTACGGTTGGCAACACTGAGAGTGACCCGAAACCGCTCAAGAAGGCACGCCTAGGCTCGGGAAAGAAGGTGGAAAGGCGGGGGAGAAGCACGAAGACGGCCGAACCTGGCCGAACATTCACGAAGCTGCGGCAAGCGTGTCAGAGTCTATGCGGGAGGGGATTACGAGTTCATTGGCGGGCTAACACACGGCGCACTATTCAAAGTCACAAGCCGGTACAAAGTCTGTCCAGGAAAATCACAGTCTCATACGGTACTCTAAACAATCCTTTAGGGCACATGGGGGTGAGCTGACCAGCTCAAGGACTTGTGAAACTTTGTTCGAAACTTTCTAAAAATAAATCAAGAATACAAGTCAAACTATTTCAATTAATTTAATAGTGATGCCTAATTTTGGTTAAAACAGTAGCATTGGTGTATAACATCCAAATTAACCTTACCTAAATTTTAATTGCACAACCTAAGTTAATCATAAGAAAATTGGTAAAAGTACATATACGAGTTTGGCTTGCGACAACTGGTGGCACTAGTGCAGCAAGAGTATGAGTTTCGACAGTGAGAGCTAGTCCAGTGTACGACAATTGGCTGCCCAAAGTAGGGGCTCGAGTATAAGGTTCGACTGGATGTACCGAGTCTGGTGTGTGACAGCCACTGAGGAATTGAAACACGACAAGGACTGCTGTTTCTGCAAGGAGACGACTGTTGGCGGTGTGTGGAAGTACCCAGGAAACCGAAGCAGGCCCAGGGAACACCTATAAACCCGAGGACGACATGACAGAGAACATCGAGGGATATGCCGCAAATTGCAAGTCATTGTTAGACAATAATTTTTGTTAAATTTGTGTTCAACATTGTAAAGTGTAATGAAAAGGGTATTTAGGTTGTTAGTGTTAAAATTAGTTTTGTTTGTCTAAAACCACAGTATAAGTAAAGATGAAGTATTTAAGAGTTGTGACAACGCACCAAATTCACCTAATTCTTCATCAAATGAAGGGACGGAAAGTATTGAAAATCAAAATATAATTATTTTATTGCAGGAATTGGGTGCTAAACTTTAATCTAAATTAACTGAAATAAAGGGTAAACATGACCATGTTAACAATCAAGGAGTGGAACTGAAGGACCAGGGTAAGGAGCTTCAGGAACAAGTTAGAGAAATGTTAGAGAATTTGGACACCAAGATTGATACCCAAGGGACTAGGTTAGAAAACCTGTTGGAAGGAAAAATCAAAATTTTAGAAAATAAATATCAGGAAACTGAAAAAAAATATATATAAATAATGGCAGGTACAAAACAAATTGAAGCATGTGAAAAAGGGTAAATGATGTGGAACAGGAACCACAGATTTTGCAAACCCACGTAAATGAGGTACAAACCAAGCTTGTCAAGTACAGAGGGCAAAGTACTGGTATTCATTAGGATATAACAAGGAAGGGGGGGTTGGTAGAAAATGAAAATAAGGGGAATAACAGAATGGTAAATGTTGATTAGGCGGTAGTAAATGTAGGAGTTTTCAAAGGGGCAGATTCATTGAAAGGGACATTCAATGCAAGAATTAAATTAGCAGGAGGAAGAAGAAAATGAAACAAATTTTGGAGTGTTTGTGTAATGAGAATGTTTTATGTTACTATGATTTAAGGAATAAGGGGGGTCAGAATTGTACTGAGGTACAGATGAGAGAAAATGTAAACATAAAAACAAAAACAGTCTTGTCTCGAGACCCAGGCAAGGGTTTATTTGTTAGGGAAAGTGCGCAAAAAAGGAAATGGGACCAAGGGCCATTTAAAGAAAAGCAAAATACGAAAAGAGGAAATAAGAGTTTGGCTGAGTTGATTAGAAAGGTACTAAGGTTAGGGAAGGTGTGCAGGAAGTGGTGGAAAGTGAGTGGTGATAAGAAAGTGGTTAGGGTTGTACCGAAGGGCTACAAGCACAGGAAGACATTGTTAGTACAGTAAAACCTCTTTATAACGACCCCTCATGGTTCCCGAGATTAGGGTTGTTATAGAGAGGTGCTCGTAATAAGATTTTGGACCCATTTGGAACCTCTATATGTCAAAATAAGCCGTTTTCGCATTAACCCCATGTTCAGTCATCTTAACCAATAATAAATATTACATTTAAACTTAGCTATAAACTAAATTTATGACCAGGCATCTTTTAGAGAAAAGGCGACAGTGTATTCTACTCTCGGGGATTTTCTTTTACGCCGTGAATGCTTATAATGTCACGCGCTGTGATGTTATGAGCCATGTCGCCGCTTGCTTGTTATCGGCCAGCCGCTCGGCTCGGTCGGCCAGGAGGGTAGACCATGATGTGTGGGGGGGGGGGGGTGAGTGCCGGAGATGGCTGCGAGTGCATTCACCGATCAATACCACAGCCACAGCAGTTGTCCTCTTCAGCCCGTCAGCCTGCTCTACCTTGAGACCGACTGAAAGCCAAAAGCCAATAGAACTGCGTGGGTCGTGAATAATTGTTCACAAATTCAAACCAAATAAATTACCAAATTGAAATCATGAAAATCAAAGCGTAATAAGTCGTCATAAATCGTAAAAAATCAAGAGAAATCCAAAAGTCGTGCAATAACATCATTATTATAGGGCAAACAGAGAGCGTGTAGCGTATATAACAGCCAGCGAAAGAACACTGGCACGTGAACAAAGGTGGAGAATGCCGAGCACGCCAGGTATTCACGTGAGGGGAAAGGAAGATAAGAGTATTCTTACGGCAGGAGAGGGGAAGGATGAGTTACCGCTTGCCGCGTGGAGTACTGTTCTCGCCACTAAACGCAACACAGCACACATAAACCTATTTTTTGCTGATTTCCATAAAATTTTAAATTAAAAAAATGAAACAATCACAGTTTCCCAAAAACGGGTTGTTATAGGCAGGTGGTTGTTATAAAATGGGTCATTATAAAGAGGTTTTACTGTACATATTTAGACTCAGTAATTTATTGGACACAAGAGAATGCGAGTCTAGGAGGCTATATTATTAAAGGACTGTAATCTGTGCATTAAAGTACATAGACTGAGTGACATGTTCAGGGGAACATACTTATCTGTAAAAATTTGTTTTTCTTATTCGAGGGGATATGATAATTTATAATGTTAAGTTCATTGTATCACGTGTAGTAATGTGATGTTAAAGAGAGTGTGATGGTGGATGAACTCGATATTTACTTATTAGAGTAATTGGTAACAGTGAGTTACATTGTTCATCAAGGAATAAGGTGAGAATTGATGTAAAGAGTAGAGATATGGTGATAATTTGTGAAGATGTTAAAGATATGACAGTAAGGTTTCTTTGTGTAAATTGAAAATAACAAATAAGTAATACTACCATATATTGGAAATTATAAAAAAAATGTAATGTTATGAATAATTGTATGCTACTTTTTTCTTTTTTTTAAATTGACCATGGCCAGACAAGTCTTAGTAAATGTAACTTTTTACACTTAGTTGAATGGTTTTCTAAGTTGATGCTAATGAATTTATTGTGTTTGTTGAAGTTTCCACGTAACATTGTATTGTGTAAATTTTTCAAGGGTAAAGCCGACTGTGACTGGCTGTGGGAATCGTTAGTGCACACATGCCGCAATTGCGTGATATTTTTACTGCCTTTCATGCTACATTTTGTTTTATTTACAACACATACACATAGTAACTATAATATTTCAAGTAATTTTTTTTTTGTGTATTAATCTTGCTGATGTTTGATAAGTTTATTTTGCTAATGACATTGTTTGTTTACACTCATGGGGATGGTTGCCAGGCAGGACCACACCTGAGTATTCTTGTATTCTTGCTTTCACAGATTATATAAATACACTTTGAGCTCTGAGCACTAAGGCTATGAGTAGTCACTGTGAGAGTTGATTGGCATTTGATATTGTTTAATTAAGATAATTGAGTACCTCAGAGTGAATTACTTTAGAAACTAGCTGGTTTGGGTTGAATCTGTTTTTGTAGCCATGTGTTGGCAAATAAGTAATTTTGTTCTATGAGCTAGGAAGAGCAAGTGTCCTGCTGTTGACTAATGGACACACATAGAACCAGTTTTCAGCACCTGAAGGTGGCTTTTTTATATGAGGTAATAGGTAGGTATGTAGGAGGAGGCCCAACCCAAGACTATTTTCTGTTATTTAACGTGTGATTGAGATACCTGAAATGAAGTTTATTTAAAGTACAGTAAGTGACTTAAATAGTTTGAAGAGACTGAAATAATGTTTTTGTGAAGTTTTGTAATACTGCAGTTTTGGTGCATTTTATATTTGTGATGTTGCATTAGTGATCAGTGTTGCCAACAGGAACACTTACAGTAATTGTTTGACAATGCAGTTATGGGTGTTCTGCTGAAACATACCAGTACAGCCAAATACCAGCCCAGTCACATACCAGTACAGTCACTCGTTTGAACTCTACAAAATAGTTTTTTTCCACCTGTGTGTGTAGCCATTAGGGCGTCTGGGCGTGGTTTTCAACACCCAGCATTCTTCTTTCGTTTATTAAGATATGGGAACTTTATGAGCCTAGTTTGGACTTCCTCGGTGCTAAATTTATTCTCTTCAGTTTGTTTCAAGGTGTTTTTTCAGCCTATATTTTAAATTGCAAGTTCCTGAGTACCCCACGCAATTGATGTGTCTAGTGCAATTCTGTGAATGACTTGTGAAACTTTGTTCGAAACTTTCCAAAAACAAATCAAGAATACAAGTCAAACCATTCTAATTTCTTTAATAGTGAAGCCTAATTTTGGTTAAAACAATAGTCTTGTTGTATCACCAAAATTTTAATTGCACAACCTAAGTTAATCATAAGAAAATTGGTAAAAGTACATGTACGAGTTTGGCTTGCGACAACTGGTGACACTAGTGCAGCAAGAGTATGAGTATGAGTTTCGACAGTGAGAGCTAGTCCGGTGTGCGACGTGTTGTGTATTTTTGGAACAGCTCTTGTAAAACTCACTGCACGTCATCTCATTATTTTGTGTATAGCTTTCAGGGCTCTGCGAACAAAACATTTTCTACTAATGGAAGATAGCCATAAGATACAGATAAAAATAACGATTATAACACGTTTGTTAGTTCGGTATAATGCTTCTAGTATATTTCCAGAGAAATAAATATTTCCGCAGATAAAACGTTTTCAATAAACTAATCCAAGTTGCATTATCACGTGCTGCAACGCATTTCAGTCGGTACACCGAGGACTTTCGAAAATTGTCACGTCAATAATAATAACCAAATTTCTCTTCTCCCCTTCAAACTATATATTTTGTATATGGTGGAGTCTGCACTGTACATTTATTACTTTGCTATGTTTACGTAGAAAAATAACTTCCTTAAAACTTCAAAAGTGCTAAATTTACCATGAATAGGATATAAAAAATCAGCATCACGTAATATTGCTGCATCTCAGTTTAAAACGTTACTATGTCTTGCACTATGTCACACACTTGTTTATTTAATTACATAATTATAGAAAGATACTTTGATTTTGCTGATGTGTATAATATGCAAAATAATATAATGAACTGAGGTTAACTCAATTGTTGGTTATTAAGGATGCGAAAATTATTCATAATTTTGACTCTACACAAAAATTTTTTCCTGTGTTGTTGTATGCTGAAGTGTCACAGTGCTTTTATTTTCACTGTGGATTATTTCATTTATATTAACAGAATAGTTCTTACTGTATGTACAAACTGAAACCAGCAATACAGCAAGTCAAACACGTATTCACAATAAAATCTAGAATTTTTTGTATTTGCGGGATTCTTTTAAAGACGAAAAACTAAGCAGTATTTGGCACATGTGTAAAGTTACAATGTTCCCCCCTCCCCAAGGATTATGCCTAAGAAGAAGACAAAACAGTATTACACAGTAAAACTCAAACACAGTTGTTCAAGAAATTTTTACAGTTACACATTGTATGTTCATTGCTTGATAAGTGACAGCAATATGAACTGTCATTTTCTACACTGCAGGAATATGAAGACCAAGAATTTACACCAGACCCCGGATTTTACGAACCATGGATTTAATGAAGGTAGCGATTCTGTGAATACAATCTCAGGAACCCTAAAAAATAACAAAATTTATATGACAAAGAAATTGTAAGGAATTACATTAACAATGAATAAACCTTTTTTATCTAATTCACTGCATAAAAATATGAGTTGGTAGAGTTGCAATTATTACTTGGTAAGTTACAATATTAAAAATAAAACAAAAATAGTGAAAATCCATTAAAACCCAGCAGTGACAGTTTGAAAACAGCGCGGCGGCGGCAGCGCCTGTGTCAAGCCGGCCGGCCTGTCTCCATCAACTACAATATATTAGGATCCATATTGAGGTCGTACTATAGCTGCAAAGTTCCAGCGCATGCACATATTCTCATTTTACTATAGTACAGCCTCGTTCTAGGCTGCTTCACGACGCCTTATATCAATCTCGCCTCTCGCCGAATGTGTTTACGTTTTTACACAAACCCTATAAATAATAGCGTGAAATTATTTTTTTTATTGGGTTAACATCATACGTACCTAACCACGGTCGTAGAAGAACAGGCCTGGACAATCGCCTATCTACCAATATATTTTGCTTGACCCCCTTGTTGTTTGGCTGTAGTTTGTCAAGTTACTGAGAATGTCATACTTTTTGGCACTGTTTTCCGGGCGGTCTGACTAAAACTTGACGCCGGCCGCAGGGCCAGCGTATGGGTTAAGCCCATAACGGCGCAAGTGTGTCCATTTCTACCCACCCAAAAGCATTCTCAGACTCTCCCATAATCATTCCACAACCCCAGTGTGTATGCATGCCAAATTATTTAGTGCGAAGTGTATTGTGTATCAAACAGCAGTGTACAGTATGCGCCGAAGGCCATCAAGGGTTACCATGTTCACAATGTTTACTTTCATGTTTTCAGCAGACATTTATAAATGCATCATTCACTATCAGCAAAATATGTAACATAATTTATTATGTAATTTAGTGTGTGCCATTTTCGTAAGGTATTGATATTAATATTTCACGCGCACGAGGTACCGGAAGTGTGTAAACCCCGTAGCGAGGCAAGGAGCCCCTAGCGGTTGCCTTCCTCGTGGCAGTTCGTCAAAGTCTTCTGGGAAGGTAAGACGCCTGTCCGTGTGCTCATCATCTTTTGTTTCACTGATTGTTAGTTTTCAATAGTCTCGTTAGTATACTGGTTCACCTTTGCTTAGCACACGTTACCAGATATTCCTCATTGCATTGCGCATCCGCTTAACCTAATAAGTGTGACCATTTTTGGTATTTTTTAACTTAAACACCGCGTCGGCATTATCACCGCCACGTGGTTAGGGACTTTTGTATCGGGAGACATCGGCACTCATCCTTAACCATACGAGGTTCGTTTTGGTATTGTTATATTCAACATAATTTTGCACAAGCGTTGCTAAGGTTATTTTGTGTTTGTGTAACATTTTAAGGGCGTAATTCATGTTTTTGTGACCGACCACGTGCAGGTTATGACCCCGCCATTGTGTTCAGCATACATGTGAGCAGTACGTTGTAAATTCATTTCATTATCACACACTCACGCAATTCATCTCGTTGAGAGCATCACTCTGTGTGCAGCGTGTTACGTGCCATTCACCCCACCACCGGCCTAGCATAGCTCGCCACAGTTTTCGCACTGTACCGCTAACATCACTTGTAGAGCACTACCACACTACAACGTGCACGGGAACGGCTGCCTCGAGACACGTTAGTTAGGCACGTGCTCACCGCAACTCAACTCTCTACGCCAGCTTCCAAGTGAACCTGACGGTCCATCATAGTGGCCGCCAGCCCCTCGCTGCTTAAGGAGGTGCACCTTCTGGTGTCGTAGACTCACCTCGTACACCAGCTCCACACTGATCACTCACCAACCACGTGCGATCTACCAGCCGGTCGTAGTCACTACGCAAAGTTCACTTTCACGTGCACTATCGTGTGCTTTAGGGTTATTGTTACTACAAGGGACGCATCACTATGATTACCTCGCTGCGTGCGTAATTCAGACATTATTTTGGCACTATGTACCGTAAGCGAATAAATCATCTGTAAGTGAAATACTGTTTACATAATTTCTAGACACCTAATATTGCCAGTATAAGCAACGTAAATTATCAGGCGTACTGGGGGCCAACATCCAGTGAGTGTGTAGTTCTGGTATAGTCAGTGTCATATGTGTTAATCCATTCAAGTGCTTTCACCACTTAATCACGCACATCAACGCGCCACGCATTAAGTGGCTTTCAATCACTCACATCAACGCGTCGGGTGGGATACCGAACACACTGAACAAACCACACCCTGAGGCCTAAGAGTCTCTAAGTGCAGTACCTGGGGAGTATTGCTGGCGCCCTTCACTCACATCAACAGCGTAGTTCGCTATCCCGATCCCACCCGAGGTAGGCGTTTAACTTCGTCCACTTTTTTCTATTGTTAAATTTATAAAGTAAATAAAGATTGCTGGAGCAATTTTCTTAAATTTGTGAACGAAATACTTATTATTTTATAAATTGATAAAAATACGTTTTTATAAATTGTTTATCATAGTGGGGAGGAAGTGAGCGGAGTTTGAGCCGACCGCCCTAACAGCAGCGCCAAAAACCTATAGCATTGTTGTGAACTTAGTGAACTACAGCCAAATAACAAGGGGGTCAAGTTTACAGGCTAGTGTCCAGACCTGTTCTACGGCCGTGTACCTGGCGCATAATATGCTTAAACAATGCGTTACTGCGTGTCATAAAACGTTCATTTCACAAGTGAGCACGATAATAGTGCTACCTATTTACCACTTGTAGAAACATTTGTCTCCGCAGTGGGTATGTCGAACTTGTAAAATAAATAGACGTTCGTGGATTACGTAACCCCAGTACTCCTTATTTTTACCGCATATACTGGCTGTGAAAGTGATTATTTGCAACCACTTATACACATAATTCTCGACAATTTTAGGTACGAACGTCACAAAATTGCGTTTTTAGAACAGTGAACATCAGAATGAGCTACGGTGCGGCGATCTATCTTCCATCTTGTGAACGTTCATACAGTTGCGCTATCTGTACGCTCTGCACGCTACTTATATCTACGTTTGTGTACAATTAATCAAACATAGAGGGATTGTTTTGACGTTAAGTTATATAAAACTGCACAATGTGCCGTATCAAATACAACACAACTTAAATAATATGCATATTAAATTTTTTAAATTTATATTCCTTAAATTCTGGCTAATTAATTTGTTTTTCATTGTTATGAACTTGTTTAGTTTTATATTAACACTGATAGGTGTACTTTAGTAATTTTAATTTGTTAACAATATTTCAGAAAATTCACTTTCAATTACACATATTCTTTCTTGTTACATTACTTTGAGCCGTCCCTAGTCGCGCTACCATGTTTTTTCTTAGCAGAACAGTAGCTGCTGAGCTTTACATTCCTCTAGTCAGTTGTTCTGTCGTACCTCTGTATTCATGCCACGTGCTGCTGTCTTTGCAGTGCGTGATTTCTGTATTTCACCACGTGATTTCGATGCAGTTTAGCTATTCTGTTCACGTGATTATCGCATGCTACTCTGCTTCCATGTGCACTTTGCCGATGTTGGTACTATTGCTAACCATTTTCGATGCTCTTTTGTTTAACGTTTCTGCAGCTTTTTCTGTTGCATTTCTAAACACTTTGCCGTCAACCACCGAATCGTCAAGATGAGTGTGTTTGGTGTTCCTGCCTTTTTGGCAGATCTTGGCACTTGAGTTGCCATTATTTACTTATTATATAATGTAGTAAAAATGTAATACTAAATTTTTAAAAATATTTTATCGTGGTTGTTTCATCTATTATTTCGTCAAGTGATTATCTTCGCCCACGTCTGTGAGGGTTCTCGTCTTGGAGTATTCTTGACCCGGCCGATTCACTTCCTGGCCTATTCTCGTGATGGCCTGTTCACGTGTTGGAATATTTACAAGCTGACCTGTAGTTTCTACTACAGATGTTCAGTCATTCTGGCCTATTTTGGGGCCTTTTCTTCGCCTTTTTGTCTTCTTTGTTTCGCTGCTGTAACTGGGAAATATGAAGCCACCCCAGCGTGCTGTACTCTTCTACTACGGGACTTTAAACAGGAAAGCCGCAACTAAATTTGTATATTTTAATCTATAAATTAACAGCTGTCACACATACCTTTTTGTGTAATATTTTGTTCCTTTTTAATAATAAATTTGAATTTAATATCAATTTAAAATTTTATAAGGCCTAACGGATGCAACCAATTTACATGTAATTTTGTTTTTATTAATTTATTACGTCATTGATTCGGACATACGTTATTTATTTAGCCTATAGACTGGGCATTTATTATTTCGATAATTTTATTGTCAATTTAAGAGAAATAATAATTGTATAATCAATTCACTATTTTCATTTAAATATGCCTGCAAGATTTGGGCTTTTAATAATTTCAGTACAATTGCAGTACTAATGGAAAATTCATTGATGTTAGTAATTTTTTGTGAATTTCATTAGAAAAAAATATTTAAAATTGCAGTAAAAATTTAATAATCATTTTGAGCAACCACAAATTTCAGAGATCTCATTTAAAATATTTTCCTCTGGTGTATATTGTTGATTATGGCGAGAGAGCCTATTTATATTTATTTATTTATGTAATTATTTTTCTTTGCCCGTTGCGTATGGTAGCCCAGCATTAATTAATCGTGCATTGCTTTCACTTTGATATCGTTTGTTTACAACAGCTTCCTCTGGTTTTTGTGTGTTTGTTAATGTACCACCTTCTGTTTTCTTCTATGTTTTTATTGGTGGGCATTTTTGTGTTTATTTGCCAGGGACTATTGTTGTTGCTTTACGATTAATGACTATTTAAAAATAATTCATCAACCTACCATACACACACGGTGCAGCAATGAATAAATACATCCGCTTCTACCTTCTATCTTTGGTGAATAATTTACAAGGGCATTGTGCTAGAAACGAATGCCTACTTTTTTTCCCCACTAAACGCTACGCAAATCGGGCTACTCACTCGCGAGACGGTACTCGGCTGCTCAGTTTTCTAATTTTTTAGGACAAGGATCGGTCATATCTATTTTTTTGCGGTTTTCTTTTGATCATGCAACGTCTGCCTATTGATATAAATTTGTATTTCAACTATCACTAACTTTATTTTTCCGTTAAATGCTACGGAATTTGGGCTATTCGCTCGAGAGAAGACACTCAGAATCTCAATTTTCTCATTTTTTGGGGAGAAGAGTTAGTCATATCTACCACTCAACTGTGTGACGTCTGGCTACTGATACCAATTTATGTTTATATTACTACGTTAATTAATTTCCCGCAAAACGCTATTGAAGTCGGGGACACTTTGTAGAAAAAATGCAATTTCAAAATTTTACGTTACACCCGGGGGGGGGGGGGGGAAGGATGCAAAATAAGCTGCTAACGATTTTATGAACGTAGCGATTTTGCGAATGCGTTGAAGAGTAACCGTGAGTATTCGTAAAATCGGGGATCTATTTATATGGATAAATTTCCTTATATATCCTGTGATTAAGTTGTTTACTGCAAGTAACTGAATGTAGGCATGTATTGAAAGCTATAAGCAATACAGAATAAAATTAAAGTGACATGCTTTGTTATATTTCATGCGAAAAAATAACTCAGGGTAAATAAGTTAAATTGTTATAACGTAGCCAGAGCTATACAGTTTGTTACTATATGCATACACTATGTCGATAATAGTGCAATTTACTTTCCACAAATATCATTACATTCCCTGTATTGCATAACTAGGTAAATACGTCTGTATTTTTAGCATAGAAATACGCTGAGTTATCTGAACACTGACTGTAGTACTATTACCTACATGTAACTAAACATTTAGATTACAAATGTCAGTGCTACATGTGTACAAGAATATGCTAAGCTGTAGTGATATTATTCCCCCTTCATATTCTATACATTTTAGTGGGTTTAATTTTTTCATTGTATTACACAATAATCGGAAAGATACATTATTTTCGATATTTAAAAATAAATGTATGGTAATGTGACAGAAATAAATTTTCCTTGCAGATTGTAGCTACGAGCTGTTGTTTCTCACTCTATAACTGGCGGTGCCGCTGGACTGCACCGAGGACCGAGGGGAAGGAGTAACCTGTGACAAGGGTGTATGGACGGCAACTCTGAGGAGGCAAGGTTTCGTGCCATTCACTCCAACCCTCAAAAACTGGTTTACAACAGAGAGCAAGTGTGACAGAGACGGCCATTGTAACTTGTAGGGTGCCGCACTTGTGAAACTAACTTTTGGTCTGCTCGCTGAAAATACTTTGCATGCTTAGTCTTTTTTAGCATTGGAGGAATAAATTATTTACGTTTACGGACGCGATAGAAAATAACCACAGTGGATACCACTGCATTCTAACTATAATAGTGAGCCGTTAATGGCCCAATATACTCTCTACTCAGCCGAAGGCCTCAAAAAAACAAACACTCCGAAGGCTTAGTCCCACGGAAAAGCTCACACAAACAGGGCAAGACTCGGCAACACTCCTACCTATCCTTATAGATGTAGGTTGCAAGGTTAAGGTAACTGCATTCTTGAACAAAGAAAAACTCGGGAAAGATCACTT
>PNEQ01059901.1:0-20127 GCA_003012365.1 Medauroidea extradentata
GTAGTACTTGGTCCGGTACTTTATCTACCCTAATTCTGACTACGCGGCTATCAATACCTACTTCTGGTTACATTACTAGAAATAAAAAGGCAGTATGCCAAAAGAGAAACAAATAGAGACTGATTTCTCCTAACGAATCCGTCCTCTAGGCTTCACAGCCCCTCTACCACATCTACCACGTCCTCTTCCTGCCGCCATGCCGCCCCAACTAATCAACCACTCAGCCGGCCATCTCCCGGCGACCGTCCCCTAGCTCCGATGGATCACAACTCTTACTGACCAGTTACAAACAAGAAAAACTTAGCCGGCCATCTCCCGGCGACCGGTCACGAGCTCCGATGAAACACAACTAACTTTTCTGGGCGGACACCCGGACTTACTCGGCCGAGCGGCGGAGGGATACATCAGGATCCAACTTGCCTAAAAAGCTGGTTAATTGACGTTTATAACCTAAAAATTGTATGTAACATAGATACTGATAAATTTACAAAGCATTTTATTCCATAATACCAGCTAAATATTCATTTGTTTATTAATTGGGGATGTGCATAGTCATCAGTTTGTTGCGGATCAACACCTTCACGGAGTTTTGCGCCCGACACTACCACCCACGTTGATCGAGAAATGCCCTGCATTCCAGCATGTCCATGTACGTGCTTCCAAGCGAGTGAACTCTGACCTGCCTGCCAGATAAATCCATCCAAGCACGGGCTAGCTCAGAGCTTATTTGAAATTGTAAAATCTAGCACTTCTCTGTACGTGCTTCCAAGCAAGAGAACTACGACTAGCCTGCCACATAAATCCTATTCCAGGAGAAGCAAGCTAAGGGGCTACTTTAAATTAAAAAAATCCAAACAAGGCAAAATATCAGAAAAGTTTACTTAGAAAAGTTGCTAGAAATTAAATTAGCTTTAAAATGAGTCCAAACACAACATAAATCCGATAACATTGACACGTAAAATTAAATACTTTTCTCTTGCTTTAAAGTTAAATTTAAAATTAAAAAGAAAATTTTAATGTAAATTTCTCTACTCGCATCCCCAATTAATAGGTTGGATTCCGCCGTATACATCCTTATACCTGGTTAAGTTGGCCTACCTAATTTGTTATAAACAACAAAGAAAAAAAAATGTTATGACAAAAAAATTGAAATTACTGTATGATAAGAGGCCAAGTAAGTGCTACGTGCCAGTGCACGTCACAACCCCCCACTTAACACGCAATGGCTTTTCCCAAGGGACAAACCATAAGTGTTAAGTACACACTTCGTATAACAGCTCATCACAATTATGGTTCTATATGCATTCCAATGTTTTACATTAGTTACATTACAATGTTTCATTATTACAATGATTACTTGAGTTACATAAATGAATGAATACACAATTGGCACTTGGGCAAATCACTCTTACTAGCTTGTTCCACAATATTACAAACTTGCTGTTTTCACCACACTTAAAAATTATCTAAAAACAATATACATAATTATTTTCCTTCACTCCACTACTGAGCATGAAACATTTATTTAGCACCATAGTATATAATATAATATATAATGTAAACAATAAAAAAAATCTATTGAAAAATATACCTTTTAAATTTATGCATAGGCTTGTGGCAGCACACTGTTGTTGCACCCTTAATTTAAACGTAACATTTTTTTCAATCTGCAAACCATTACTTTTCTTAATACTAATAAATCACATCCTGTACACTTGGTTGGCTTTGTAAGGTTTAGTTGATTACAGGAAGTCTGAACCATCAACTTATCACTCCCCAAAAATATGCTACATTCCTTTGGAACAACGACGAGAATGACCTAAACACTGGGTACACCCCACTGGACCAACGACAAAGGTGCCCAAAAATCAACAATTACATCACCACACAATAAAACAACTTCTTCACATAACCCTTCTCTGCATAATACCCTTCATTTTACAGCACTTCCCTTTTACATCAAGTTAACAGCCATCAACGGCCACGAGATGGTAAACAACACAAAAAATACAAACAGACCAAGCTTTTACAACAAACATTTTTCCTTTGCCAAACCAAAACACATCAAATAAACCCTTAGGTGTCCTAGCCTGTTGCTACAAGTCGAGCAGTATAAACTGAAATTTGCAGCAAATTCATGAATATGTTATGTCACTCATTGTTATTTATCTTTTATGATTCCACATGATAAGACTTCAATAATTCGATTCATGTTCACAATATTCAACAAATTTTTAAATAAATAAGTTACAACACTATCATGCTCAGTCATGATCACTTTAAATGGAATTTGATTCACTTGAAACCTTAATATTAATTCAACTTATAATAAACAAATATCATCATTAATGTAATTTATTATAGAACTCCAAACAGCAATTCACAAAAAACAAGAGTAGCAAAGTACTTAGTAAATTAGCTTGTGTATCAAATACAAGTGTGGTATTTGCTTCGTGGTGTTTTCAAGGTTCAAAACAATATACAGTAGTGATAGCAAAATGTTACAATACAATGCTATTCTATCTCTGTTGTCACCTCAACTCTACAATGGTTACATCTCACTTGTAAGTATGTACGTATATTCATTCTTCACTAAACATTTGTTGTATCCAATACACCTCACAAAAAAATATAAAATTTAAACTGTAATTTTACTATGTCTAGGCATACTTTATGGCACCACACCAACAAAAAAAAATATTAAAACATTTGAAGAGCAATCAAAGCCAGATTAGCATACACTTTTACAAAGGTAATTAACTAGGTACACATTTCATTACAAATTTAACTGACACCATTAATACTTCAACTACTTATTATGATCAACCCTGAGAAGAACACTAATAATACCAAATGACTTTATCACTAATACAGTTGCTTGACTTGTTCAAATTAACCATATTCACAATCACAAATTTCCAAAAAAAGAAAATAAAATAAACTGTAAATACAATTGATTTACAGCAGCACCCAAATTTTCACTTCACATTGTCAACTTAATTACACTTGTAAGCATTAAATTTTTTTTTTTTTAACAAACTTCCAAAGCAAAGCATATAATTACCTATTACTCATTAAATTTCAATTGTACTGGGAGGCTGCACCATAACATCTTACCACTCAAACACCATTACTACTTCACAAATTCATACAGCAACATATACTCTATAATTACTTAAGGCGTACCTATTTGCACCACGACGAGGCACCCTTCCACCAAACATAAAACAAATACCTACCTATTTGCACCACGACGAGGCCACAACCACAATAAAACAACAAATATATGCCTATTTGCACCACGACGAGGCCACAACCACAATAAAACAACAAATATATGCCTATTTGCACCACGACGAGGCCACAACCACAATAAAACAACAAATATATGCCTATTTGCACCACGACGTGGCCAAATTCAACACCATCAACAACTTCAACACAGGGCCAACCTTATTTGCTCCACGACGAAGGCTCCCAAATCACCATAACATAACCTCACAACGTCGACGCTTCTTACTCAACACATGATTCATACCTCCATTCACACACCTTCTCCCACTACAACCTATTCCTCCTTCCACTACTCCTTTGCAGCACTCCCCTTTATATTTCATTAATTTAATCAAAACCACAATTATTTTAACCAGTTTCTAACCTCAACTTCAAACCATTAACTCCCTTGACCTCTTCCCGTTACAATAATTATCTATAATGCCTTACATTCACCAAATTTTAACTCTGAAACTTAACCCACAACATTTATTTACACTGCTGCTACATCTCAAGTACAGGTAAGTTATCATTTTCACACTTAATTTCTTAAACAATAATTATTTTCTCCACTGCCTTGTTAAATTCTGCTTAATTAAGCTCTGCTTGTATATATTACACAACTTCAATACTTGTTTACATTAACATAAATTATTTCTCAAACCTCTGCATGAATCCATAATAAACCTCAGGGTTGACCAATGTCATGAAATTTCTAATTATGTACCTATACATTACCAGAATTTTATTTCAAAAATTTAACATTTCAGTTACTTCTACCTTGCCCACAAGGTGAAAAACTGGATAAACAACCTTACTCAAACTTCACAAACATCAACATTCTTAACGTACTGAAGGTACCTAATTACATAATTCCCATGTTGTCATAACCCTTGTGGTGCCATAACCACATAGTAATTTTAATTAACTTGCAAATGTTTCAGTGATATCTTCACTAATATCTTTAGAAATACACACAAGTCCTTTCTACCCTGTTGAATAGGTCTCTCACTCGACACACACCTCTTGCTCCTCTGAGCACAACACAGGGTACACACTGTCAACCCTAACCTTGATCTTCACCTTTCCTCGTGTCCACTCCTGCACCCCCATCTCTCAACACACCTCTGCACCCCAACACATCTCTGCACATCTCGTTTCACTGCACATGCTTTACCCCCCAGCTCCTCCTGGCCTGTAAACACATTACTCAGGTGACATTCCTGCTCCCCCCACTGTTCTACCTCTCTGACCAACACATTACAACATTTTTTGTCTGTCCCTAAAAATCCTCTGTTCATCTCCAAGTTCTGCAATCTCACCCCCCAGTTACTAATAAATTTGCCCTTTCTTAGTCTACTCTCATTCTTTACACAGTCACTACCCTGAATCACCTTAACTACAAACTCACGTGACAAAACATTGATTTCATTAATAGGCCTAACCTCACCTTTACTTTCCTGCACATCTGTCACCGTCTGTTCCTTTAGGCCTAACTCTACAACTACAACATTGGACACTGCATCTGGTTTCTTTGCTTCCACTTTCTGTTCGATATTCTTACTGGGTTTAGTTGGTTTGATACTAATTGTTTCTGCACAACTCCTAATTGCGCCAATCACCTCTTCCTTACGCTCCTTAGCCTCCCTCCTCAGTTCTCTAATTTCACCTATTAGTGATTCAGTGTGTGATTCGGATTCTACTAGTGCCCTAGTTTGTGCTGCCAACATTCCTTTTATTAATTTTAGTACACTGTTATCGGTAGATGCCATGCTTATAGATTTCAATCCTCACAATGTCATCAAATAGATAATGTTATTAATTTAACGTGTACCCAATTACAATAATGTTTACATTGCTAATTTTAGTTTTACATCTACTCTGTGATTTAAAGACACTGAAAAAAAGAGAGAGAAAAAAACTGTTGATACGATGCACAATCTGGACCGGCTCACTTTGGCTATGGCTACCTACCCGCACTGGTAAACACTAACCTGTTGTTTGACAGCTTTCTTCTCCTGCTACTTTACCTTGCAGCTCTTCTACTCGGGGTTGTTGTTTTTCCTTGTTGACGTGACCTGTTTCCTGAACCGCCGGCGGCGACTAATACTGCCGCTGCCCTCGACCAGCGCTGTCCTGGCACTGGAAGGGCTGGTTGTTGTAGCGGGTCCTAGGGCCCCCCGAGGTACTTTGGTTTCCTCAGGTCCCTGTTCGGGCGCCAGAATGTGGCGGGTCTTGCTTGTACGTCGCCGTGTTGTTACTATCCAGATGTTGGAGGTTATGTCTTCCTGTTCGCGGCAGCAGAATGTAATGGGGCCTTGATACGTCGCTCTGTTGTTTGTTGTAATGTAGATGTTGGAAGTACGTCGCCGATGTCCGTGTTCGGCAACAGAATGTGACGCGTCCGTCTACGTCTACGTTGTTATTTATATATATTTTGGAGGTTACGTTCCTGTTCGGGGCGGCAGAATGTAATGGGGCCACGTTGTTATCTAGATGTTGGGGGTTATGTCCCTGTTCGGGGACGCCGGAATGTAATGGGTCTGCTTCACGTCGTCTTCGTCGATGTAGTGGTTGTTGATTCGGGGATGTAACTCTCCTCCGTTGCTATTGCAAGTAGTTAGGCAGAAAGATGGCAAAACACAGCGAGCTGATGTAGAGGCGGTGCCTATTATATTGATGCCCAGATAGCAGTGAGCTTAGTCCGAAACGGATAAAAAAAAAATAAGAAGAAAAAAATTTATATGGGAATTTTTTTTTATTTAACCTTTCTTTTGACGCAGTTTAACAGACACAGGCAATTACCACTGCGAGTGCTCGCCCAGAGTTAGTTGAGGTGACTTTTCTATCTACAGATTACGACTTGCTGCTTCCCTCCGCAGTAGTACTTGGTCCGGTACTTTATCTACCCTAATTCTGACTACGCGGCTATCAATACCTACTTCTGGTTACATTACTAGAAATAAAAAGGCAATATGCCAAAAGAGAAACAAATAGAGACTGATTTCTCCTAATGAATCCGTCCTCTAGGCTTCACAGCCCCTCTACCACATCTACCACGTCCTCTTCCTGCCGCCATGACGACCCAACTAATCAACCACTCAGCCAGCAATCTCCTGGCGACCGTCCCCTAGCTCCGATGGATCACAACTCCTACTGACCGATTACAAACAAGAAAAACTTAGCCGGACATCTCCCGGCGACCGGTCACGAGCTCCGATGAAACACAACTAACTTTCCTGGGCGGACACATGGACTTACTCGGCCGAGCGGCGGAGGGATACATCAGGATCCAACTTGCCTAAAAAGCTCGTTAATTGACGTTTATAACCTAAAAATTGTACATAACATAGATACTGATAAATTTACAAAGCATTTTATTCCATAATACCAGCTAAATATTCATTTGTTTATTAATTGGGGATGTGCATCGTTATCAATTTGTCGTGGATCAACACCTTCACGGAGTTTTGCGCCCGACACTACCACCCACGTTGATCGAGAAATGCCCTGCAGAGCCCCCGCATTCCAGCACGTCCATGTACGTGCCTCCAAGCGAGTGAACTCTGACCTGCCTGCCAGATAAATCCATCCAAGCACGGGCTAGCTCAGAGCTTATTTGAAATTGTAAAATCTAGCACTTCTCTGTACATGCTTCCAAGCAAGAGAACTACGACTAGCCTGCCACATAAATCCTATTCCAGGAGAAGCAAGCTAAGGGGCTACTTTAAATTTAAAAAATCCAAACATGGCAAAATATCAGAAAAGTTTACTTAGAAAAGTTGCTAGAAATTAAATTAGCTTTAAAATGAGTCCAAACACAACATAAATCCGATAACATTGACACGTAAAATTAAATACTTTTCTCTTGCTTTAAAGTTAAATTTAAAATTAAAAAGAAAATTTTAATGTTAATTTTTCTACTCGCATCCCCAATTAATATGTTGGATCTCGCCGTATACATCCTTATAACAAATTAAGTTGGCCTACTTAATTTGTTATTAACAACAAAGAGAAAAAAATATTAAGACAAAAAAATTGAAATTACTGTATGATAAGAGGCCAAGTAAGTGCTACATGCCAGTGCACGTCACAATGCGTGCGTTAAATATTGTGTGGTTTTTCTTTAATGAAATGGTGTCTGCAACAGGACAGAAAAGAAAGAGAGTAACTTTGACATTATGCCAAAAAATTTAACTTATAGAAAATATAGAGGCCGGTGTTTCTGTAGCCAAGTTGTGTGCTGATTATTTTGTTAACAAACAAACTGTGTCTGACATTCATACAGCAAAAGACAAGTTGAAGAGTTGTGTGTTGAAATATGATGCTGAACCAAAAGGTAAAAAAGAAAGTGGCACTGTTGGATTCTGGAAACACATGACACCTGCTACTGCAGCTTCGCACAACGAGGCAGTGTTTAAGTGGTATGTTCAACAATGCTCGTGTGGTGTAAATGTGCGAGGCATAGAGATAAAATCTGCTGCGCACAAACCAGCACAACACACGAAAATTACACACTTTATAGCTAGTGACAGATGGCTCTGGCACTTCCATATTCGCCATGGAATAACTAACAAACTAACATATTAGGAAGCATTAAGTGCTCCTACAAAAGAAATAGAGCCTTTCCAAAAAAAAAATATAAAAAAAAAACATGATCGACAGTTAGGACTTACTTTTGCTGATGAAACAGGTATTTATTGGTAATCACTACCAAAGAATACCCAGGCATTTAAACACGAGACTTCAACTCATGGACGGAAAATATTTACAATGACAGAAATAAAAATTGTAATTCATCAGTCCACACGAGTCTGTTACATAAGTTACGCAATCTTGGGCCACCCCTGGGACAGACGACAATCTGGTTGTTGGAGCAGTTGTCAACAAGGCCCTCTTTGTTTTGCCTTTCTCACACTCAGCATTTTCGTCCCATACCCTTCAGAAAGAGTCAAGAACAGTCTGCTAGATTATTATCTCACAGACATGGTATACGATACTGTGCTGTACTTTAGCTGGAATTTATTTTGTGTTATATATTTAGTAAATAAACACTTAACTGTGAAATACAAAGCAGTAGCTCAAGTTCATGTGTCACAATGTTACCACGCAATGTAACCTGAAACCAGTCTGGTAGCAATCCTATTTCTTCTTCCCCCGCCACACCCTTAGTTATCTCAATGAGCAGACAAAGGCGCATGCTTATCTTTCTACTCCCGCCAGTCATCACAAACCTTCCCCCTCGCCCACTTCCAGCGATCTGACGACAACAAACACTCTGCGTTGCCACGCGTATCACACTACAATGTATCTATCGGCTTGTTGTCTATTTCTGTGTGCAGATTTCGGAACTTCTTTGCCATTTACCGAACATTCTGATTTACCGGACCACACCTCCCCCCCAATTAGTCCGGTAAAACGAGGGTTTACTGTACTCACAGGTCCAATATACAAAACAGGATGACACATATTTGTTGTACTGATGCAACGTTTTGTCGGCTAGGTTGACTTCATTAGTCACCGAAACGCCAAATCCGAGCAAAAATATGTTTTTTTTTTTTCATGTGCATTTCTACCTTCAAATACTAGGTCTGCAAGTACTTGTGTCTGCTTTCAATGTTACTAGGGCATGTAATTAGTTGCATAGTGCCCTATTTATCTTGCCATTCTTGGTTATATTTTTTTAATGTTATAAATTTAATCCTATATTCATGCAAATAATAAAGAAACTGCAATGTCTTTCTTGCACAATATCAATTTCTTACTTTTTCCTGACTCATGTGAAAACCAAGCAAGCCATGATATTATCTAGTGCCTTGAGTTGGCCATGGCAAGGTCAACACTAGCATGACATTATGGCAGTTGCCAAAGGTGACCTCTAAACTGTCTCACACCAGTTAAGATTGTGACGTGCTGGATGTACATGCTTTATTGGTAGACTACATTCCACCTTCATAATTAAATACGTAGCGTTTTATGCATCTTAATTTAACTGAAACCTTGTTAAGTCTTTTCTCTCCCAGTGTGAGCCTCTTAATCTCCTGCTACACATAAGCAGTTCTAAATGTGAATCCACGTGCTGGGCCACTTCATAGCTTGCAATCTCTAGACCATAACGCTAAATTCTGTTGTACTTGTGTGATTTTTTTTTTTTGCTGTTTACTTTTGTGCTTACACCGTTCATCATATCCATCTCTATCAATGGTCACATGGAGAAAGTGTGAAGTGTTCTGTGTATGACAAGTGGAATCAAATCTAATACTGTATCTAATATCTTGTGCGCACTTACCACATGCAGGCAGGCACCAAGTTACGTAAAGCGCAACTTACATAAATTCACAGTTATGTCTTTTTTTTTACCAAGATGTGCCGACACGATAAAGTGCGGGATGAGGTGGCGGCTGATTATCAAAACAGCTATGTGCGGCACATGTGTGATGGTCACCATCTCACTCTCTTCTCCACTTTTTGTTCATGCAGACAGCAGTATCACTTATCTCACATACATCTAAAGCAGAAGTGCAGGGGGAGGATCTAAAGGGAGTAGGGAAGCGAAGGTAGCCTGCCGCAGGCACAGGGTTAGAGAGCCCACCGGTGGTGCCAAAAATGTTTACTTAATTCTTGCCCCGGGCGAAGAAAAACTGAGTTCTGTCCCTGTCTAAGGTTTACAACCACAGTATTATTTCTGCAGATATGGTTTGTTTACCAGTACAATGTTATTTAAGCATTAGAATGAAAGCTCAAACCAACCAGTAAGAAACATAAGAATTTGCTTAGGAAAGACGGGGAAAAATATGTGGAAGGTCGTGATATTATTTTCAAGATAAGAAATTAGAAGGTTTCTGTTAAAAAGTCAACTAAAATACATTTTGTTTATTTTAAAATTAGCCAAAACCATAGCACTTACTGTCTCGAGAAAGTTGGCCAACATAATGAAAACCATTTTAAACAAAACTGCCCAACAAATTTTTTACAGCTGTTCTCGTTTAGGCTTTAAAAAATTATTGCAAAAACAGTAAAAACAGGAGAGCAAATAGTGGTTAGAAATTCGTGAATCTTAACAAGATCACAGGCAAGGCTGCAAGTGCAAATGTGGGCACAGCAAGCTAAATTCCTAAACTCCAAGCAGAAATACTCGAGGAAGGAGAATATTTACCTTAGCTAATATTTAACGTTGATGAAACTGCTCTGTTCTGGAAGCGGATACCAGAGAGTTATTTATTTCAAAGGAAGAAAAATCTATGCCTGGATTCAAAGTCGAAAAAGATTTCATCACTGTTATGGTTAGTTAAAATGTGTCCGGTAATTTAAAACTTAAACCAGTTGCAGTAAAATGTGAAATTCTCTGGGTGAGCGCCTAGATCCTCGGCGGCACAGCCGATTGCATCTGCCCACTACTCTGTGGCTCGGACCTAGATCCTGTATGATAGACAAATAAGAGAAGTGCCTTGCCAGACAGCACAAAACTCATATATTTCCCGGACACTCACACAAAGGAGAGAGGACAATAATAATACACTGTGCAATCTTTAAGAAAATTTAACTAAGTTGATAACTAGGCAAAATAAGGGAAATTTGTGTTTTGAAAAACTAGGCTACACAGTACAAACAATTTCCAACATTTATACGTGACAGATTTGCGATATCTGCACCATGTCAGATCATTTTATAAGCACTATTACAGTTTTTTTTATTGGCACATATTTTGAGCACTTTGGTTTTTTAGGTGAAAATTTAGGATGAAAATTGTATAAATTATGTGAGTAAACTACTAAATACGTAGTAAGTTTTAGATACCAACTCAACCCCGGGAACTGACAGCAAGCTTATTGCACAGCAATATATGTCATCATACTTTATCATATATGCATGGCTGAATGAAATAATGAAAAAGATAATAGACAAGCATCAATTAAAATCATTTGTTATCGCAAATCAGAATAGAATGAAAAACATGTTTACATAATATATTATCACATCCCTAGTAAAAGACGCTGCAAAAATTTGCTAGTTTCTGACTGACACTACCTCTATGCAGACACAAGCAAGCGTTTCAGTTTGCCAACTCAGAGTAAAAGTGTCTACAGCTAAACTGCGAGAGCCATACCTGAGAAAATGTGAGATCTGATGATGGGCTGCTTCAGCGCCGCCCAGTCGCCCAGATTGCAGACACCATTGGCTGCCAATAGCAGGGCCCCAGCCTCACTCCAGCATATCCCTGCATCATCCATCATAGTGATACCACGCACCCCACTCCATAGCCCCGGGGAGGTGAGGGGCACGTAGCGCTCCGCTAGCTGGCCCGCCTCCTCCAGCAGGTGGTGTGCTGCAATGGTCTCGCTCCCCACTGCCAGCACCGGCACAGGGGTCGACCCGTCCTAGACACACGTACATACACCCTTTTTGGTAGTAGCTGCAGCTGGTTGACTGTTATCCAGGGCATAACCACAAGGTAAGGAAGCTGGGGACCTGCTTCACCTTCTGAAATAATTTACATTTAGAAGAAAAACAGATTTTTAATATAGGCCCTAATTTTGTATAACCTACAGACAACAATTTTATGATCTTAAGGGCACTGCTTACCTCAATACCCTGGTGCAAGCAAGAGTACAGATTTATATATTAAATTATATTAGGTGGTACTCATGTCCCTGATCAAGGTTCCAGCATTGAGAAGAGGAAGCTACTGCTACAGAAATAAAATAGAAAAAATAAATACCGTAAATTAATGAGTAGGACTTTTCAGTACCTAGTAGTTGGGCATAAAAAATACTGTACCTGTTTGTTCACAGTTCTAAGGGTATTGATAAAACAGCCTACAGCAATGTGGGCCACACCAACCTGAACACAAAAGTCAGTGGTGGCACATGTATAAAAGTTTGACACCTAATGTAATTTAATATGAAAATATCTAGTCGTACTCCGTAAGTAGTAATCTATTACATAAAATTTTCTATTTTAATCTACTACCAAAGAAAGGCGAAAATGAAGGTGACATTACAGATATGCTAACATGCCATAATGTTTATCCTAGAACTATCATGATCATATATTGGAAAATAATAGTACAGTATTTTTCATGTGAACCAAACTTTATGGAAGTCGTTTATTTTATATTAAAACTAGCTGTCCCCTTGTGGCTTCACCCGCATGTATACTGTAGAAAAGAGTAAAAGAGTAACTAACTTTTAATTATGTATTAATTGATGGTGTTACTATATTCTCTGTATATCTTTAAAACAACAAATACAAACAGCTTGCTGAGAGTACTTCAAATTGCAGAACATCTTTGTTTTTAATTCCACCCTTATTTCTCTACAAAATAGCTGCCTGGCAGTGGCTTCGATGAAATGTAAACAGTAACTCTGGATAAAATATGTGATGCAGGCATTTAACAGCTAGCGTACTCAATAACAGTGAACTATAAATTGTCTTAGCTCAGTGTAAAGAGAGCTCGCAATATGCTCGTATGGTATCATAGTAATTCCCATCGCAAAGTCTTGCACTGGATACGAACCCGTAGCCCCATCCCTCCCAAACCACAAACTTTATACAACACCTGAGTGAATGCTTAAAGGCAGGCCGTGATAATTCTTTCGTATGTACAGGCTACAGTCCAAAGAGGTTATATTTATGAGTAGGTTGGCAAAAAGAAGCAATTGTTGAATTATTTCTCCACAATCACTCTCTTTTTTTTTTTTTTTTTTTTTTTTTTTTTTTTTTTTTTTTTTTTTTTTTTTTTTTTTTTTTTTTTTTTTTTTTTTTTTTTTTTTTTTTTTTTTTTTTTTTTTTTTTTTTTTTTTTTTGGGAGACTGTAACATTTTACTGTTTTTCACGTCCTTAATTTTCGAATTTCATAAAATCCTGAATTTATTTGTAGATATTTACATAAACTTCATTTTTATCAAAAAATCATCTCTATATCTCAATGGGTATAGGCGGTACAGATGATTATTTGAAAACACATTATATTTTTTTAACAGCTTTCCAGGAAGAATTTCAAAAAATTCTGGAATTTCTTCTTTGGTATTTACGTAAGATTTATTTTAAAGCAAAAACCATTTCAATATTTCCACTGGTTTAGGAGATAAGTGGATTAATTAAAAACCAGTTTTATTTTTTTAAGAACATTCAAGGACGAATTTCGAAAAATTCAAAAAATACTTCTTAGATATTTACTTAAGCATCATTTTAAAGAAAATATCACCTCACTATCTGAAATGGTTTAGGAGAAATCACAAATTAATGAAAAACACATTTCACGGCTTTTGACTCCCTAATTTTCAAATTTTTCAAAATCTAAAAATTCACAAATATGCATTTGCTTGCGCAATATTTTGAAGTTAAAAATATTATGATAGCTTCCCGGTTAATGAGACATCAGGGATTCTTTGAAAACACATTTCACCCCTTTTTACCCCCTTAATTATTGAATTTCGAAAAATCCATTCTTAATGGGTGCCTACGGGGCAAGGGGAAGCTTCCCTCAAAATTTCATGGTTCTAGGTCCAGCGGTTTGGGCTGTGCATTGGTGAGTGAGTGAGTGTGTCAGTCAGGACACTTCATTTTATATATTAAAAGACTTACTTTATATTAAAATACTTACTCTTTTTCAACCGACTAGCACTAACTTAGCAACTAATAGCACCTGCCAGACCTAAATCCTGGTTACGACACCTCTGTAAGACTTGCTTAATGCCGTAATTTTGCCAGTTATGTGACCTTCCTCCCTGGCATGAAATCAGTTATGGATAATGGTCACACTAAACGTGAATCAGTGAAAGTATTTTAAGATACTGCAATAATAAACAAAGCATTTTAAAAAGTAAAGTTCCTACTTTTATTTCACCTATATGTAGCTTGAAGATAGTAGTAATGTTTAAAAAAATGTATAAAATTATGTTTAACACTTAAACACATACACCTAGGAATATAAACGACTCACAGCATTTTAAGGCTCAAGAGTATTATAAAAAATATGCCGTAGTTGATATTTTAAAAATAATGCCACCACACCTGGAGGTCGGAGAGGATTGGTTTGGAGACGGTGAAGTTGAATTAAATTATTGCACTGCTGTGGGTGTGGTTAGATTGGTCTCTGGGCACCACCTAGCGTTATGCCCGGCTAGGATGGCGGTGGTGGTGATTCAGGGTCGCGTATTGTTTGGCTGGCGGTGATGCTTGCTGGTTGGGTTGTGGGAGCACTCTTGAGAAAACTAGCTCTCTCACCCCGTGGACTATTCGGGCTGTCCACACCGGCACCTGGCCCTAGGACCACAACTTGGTCAGCTCCTAAATCCCTAGTGAAATGACTGTACACAATACACTTACTTACATGGTTGCAAGTTTATTTATCTATACTGATGTACAACACTTGGTGATAGACTTGCAATACACACACGTGGTCACGGCACTCTTATAATTATGTGGCTTAAAACTGTTGAATCTTACGCTGCATATAGGCCTAAAATTAAATTAGCACAATACAAAAATGGTTGCTAGATGTGGGCTAGATGACAAAACAAAAACATCCAGAGTCGGCAGGTACCGAGAAAGTGATCTCCCGACCCGAATGTGCAGGCGTGGAGATAAAGTTGAGAGATTTTGGCGTTAAGCGCACAAATCAAAAAACATGGGTAAACGAAGAGGATAGTAACTAGTGATGAATAAACTATTACGTGAACAGAATTACAATATCAGTGAATAGCAAAAGTTGAATTCCTCTCCGGGACGTACGTCCTACCACGTGGCCTGTCGATGATGAACTGGGGCGAGACAATGGCCGTGGGTGAGTGCCAAGTAAGCTGTTATTTGTCCCATTGTTCGGTTTG
Source organism: Medauroidea extradentata (assembly GCA_003012365.1). Lineage (NCBI taxonomy): Eukaryota > Metazoa > Arthropoda > Insecta > Phasmatodea > Phasmatidae > Medauroidea > Medauroidea extradentata. Next base: position 15,105 of record PNEQ01059901.1, read on the forward strand.
AAATGAAGATGAGGCGATACAAATGAAAATCCTTTGCGTGGATGAGTACTGAATAATTATTGAGAGTGATTGGACCATATCCATTCTGTAACACTTGTGAGAAACAATTAAACATGATGAAAATAAAAAACTCTTCAAATAATTACGTGACCATGTGACTTAAAATTAACATAATGCCCTTTATTATAATATAGTTTGACCATTGCCATTGTTGATTAAAATAACAGAGTTCTTAATTAATTTTGAAATGTTGAAAATAAATGTTTGAGTCTTTGCATGTCCGTTGTTATGTTGGTGATGGGCGGGTGGTGTGACATCACGTGCGTGGCAGTAATTTGAATGCCGATGTGACACTCTGGTTTGTTTACGTTGCACAGCCTAACATTGTTCTTGAACTACACTGAACTTAATATTACACTTGAAAACTAAAACACTGTGGTGACTTGAGGTGAGGTAGGTGGAGGGTGACAACACGAAAGAATCGGCCTAGGAGAGGACCAGTAGCCGACATCAAGTCGGCCTTACTTTCCAGACCACTGGGCTGGGACGACAATAAAAAGCTTGGTGTTTATACTAAATATATATACATTTTTTGTCTTAACTGCAGTATTTTTTGAAAATTTTTTGTGTTTGGCGTAAAACCAGGTACTCAAAATGTGATTTTTTTTTTTTTTGTTTGGGATGATTCTATTTAGATAATTTTATAAAACAGTATGTAAGGACTAAACTGTTTTGTTTAGTAATAGTTCAAATTTTAATGCAGGTTTGATAATATACACTAAATAAAAGGTTTCCTTATATGCTCCAATGCTATTCTCTAGTTCATACTCACAACAACAGAGTGCATTGTGATGTCCACCAGCACCTTCTCTTAGCTAAACATGATGCACTTGCTAACTGGGGATTCCTAGATAATGGTATTTGCCAAATTTATGAGCAGATATTTATCCAGAATTACTAACTCGTTACGCGTGATCTCTTGTGCCGCAGTTAAATGCACGAGGTTCCGGCGTCAGAGATTGTGCCTCAGAAGTTCGTAACACTGGAAACAATTTTGTTTAAAACGTTGGCTAAAACTATTGTCTGGGATTTGTATTGTTTAATTTTAGCAAATTCGCTTTAAGAAACCTACAGTTATAGCTTAATGCTTTTAGCGTTGAATTATGTACCATGCCTTTTTAAGTGCTTGGTGGAAAAGCAGACAGGCCGGTCTAAAAACCATTCGTTCTAACAATGGAAGGGAATACATGAATGGAGACAAGATAAAATATCTCTCTTCACAAGGTATTGTGCACCAGACAACAGTACGACACAGCCCACAACAAAATGGAGGTCGCGGAGAGGACTAACAGGAAATTGGTCGAGAAGGCACGCACGATGCTCCTTGATGCCAACCTACCAAAAAAGTACTGGGCACTGCTGCATACCTGACAAATCGATCTCCTTCAAGTGCCTTTTAGCATGAGACTCCCTACAAGGCTTGGCACAAAAGTGAACCTGATCTATCACACTTGAAAGTTTTTGGGTGTAAGGCAATGACACACATCCCCAAAATAAATAGAAAGAAGTGGAACCCGAAGACTGAGCGGTTGATATTTATAGGTTACTGTGAAAACCAGAAGGGGTGCAGACTCGTGAATGAACAAACAGGTAAGTTGTGACGTGCACTTGCACGTAGCACTTACTTGGCCTCTTATCATACAGTAATTTCAATTTTGTTTTTGTCTTAATTAATGTTTTTTTCTCTTTGTTGTTAATAACAAATTAAGTAGGCCAACTTAATTTGTTATAAGGATGTATACGGCGGGATCCAACATATTAATTGGGGAAGCGAATAGAGAAATTTACATTAAAATTTTCTTTTTAATTTTAAATTGAACTTTAAAGCAAGAGAAAAGTATTTAGTTTTACGTGTCAATGTTATCGGATTTATGTCGTGTTTGGACTCATTTTAAAGCTAATTTAATTTCAAGCAACTTTTCTAAGTAAACTTTTCTTACATTTTGCCTTGTTTGGGTTATTTAAATTTCAAGTAGCCTCTTAGCTTGCTTCTCCTGGAATGGGATTTATGTGGCAGGCTAGTCATAGGGCGCCTTCAGCGGACAAAGCGCTGCGGCAGCGCTGCAAACGATCGCTACATGCAGCGCTGCTGACCCCGCTGAATGAATTGCTGCAGCGCTGTGAATATCTTTGGGCGAGGCTTCTGTTTGTTTACCTTTTACCAGATGTTTTTAATACATAACATTACATAACGTGCTCATGACATCTTCATTCAAACTCGTGCATATAGTTACGTGTAAATTACTTGATTAGTAAAATTATACACCATAATTCTGTGGCAATAATTAGTGAAGTGCAAGTGGGAAGTCACAATTGTTTGACTGACTTCACTTAAATTCGTTCTTGCATATCTTCAAAGACGAGAATTAATTGTTTCGTTATTTTTAAAGCAAATGTATACCTTCAGAAAGGAAGACAGTGGCAACACAATCTAAAAGTGTTTCGGCAAAGTGAAGTAGGCCTACATACGAACGTCTGTCCCAACAGTGTTATGTCTGGTAAGTAATGTGTTAATTTTTTTGTTTTAATTATTTACTTTTGTAAAATGTATCGTTTTTTATTAATAGGAAAAAAAATCTGAAGAGTAGTTTTCAGTCAGGTTCAACAGAAATAATTTCATAAATCCAGAAATGAATGAGTTATGATAATGCTACATTCAAAGTAAAGTCGTAGTGGGAATATAATTAATTAAATAAAATAATAGGCGTGTCTGAAAAATGTAACAATGATTACTTTTAGAACTTGCCACGGAAGTGGAAACTGAATAAAATTCTAGGAATGTAGGCCTAGCGGCTTGAATTTGTATTTCTACATACTGTGAGGGTTAATCAGTTCAAGTATAGTAGTATAATGTAGTATATTCATCCATCAGATCTTTTCGTGTAGGCTTACATTTCTGCACTAAGATATTGGACAAGTCATGTCAACAAAATATGATTGGTATGAAAATGTTATATAAGAACTAAATGTAAATTCTTGACATGTTCCATAGTTCTGTGACTACAATCACACAAGTGGGCTCAATTGAACGAGAAATAAATAAATAAAATACATAGACTGCTGCTTTCGTAAGAACCTGTTTCTTTTGGTTGACTTAAATTAGTGTTTCAAAGAGAATTTTAGTAGGTGTGGGTTAATATGATATAGCCTACACTCCAACCTTTAGGGGTAGCACCTAGCTTAATGACAAACACAACTGGTTTGGAGGTGAATGGAAAAATAAGATTGTTTTACAATGACTGTGCTGTATGTAGAGATGAGTGGAGGGAACAAGTTGCAGGATAACATTGGTAGGGTATGATTGTGGGTTGAAGAGAACAAACTGAACTAAACTTGACAAAGACTGTTAGGTTTACAAAGAAGAAGGTTAGAAGTACTGACATACACAGATGGGAAGGACAGGAGATAGAGGAAGCATCCAAATACAAGTACCTAGGTATATTATTGCAAGGAGACTAGAAGGCAGGTCGAGAGAGTGGTGTCAAGAAAGGGAGAAGGGCAAGGGTGTTGGTAGTGACTGCTAATGTTACATACAGTATGCGGTAGCAGGGTGAAACCTGTATATGGAATTGGAGATGCAGGAGCTAGACAAAGTATAAAGATGGGCGTGAAGGATGAATGGAGAAGGGAACGTTTGACCATCAGTGATGTTGAAAGAACTGGGATGGAACTCGTTGAAGGAAAGGAGAAGTATGGAAGAGCTGGTCAGGATGTACAGAGAGGGAGGCTGAAGTAAGTTAGGTTGCCTATTAACAACAGTGGAGTATAAAGGAAGAGTGAATAGCAGCAATAATATTCAGATGATAAGCAAAAGAACTAGGTAGACAGTCTATGCTTAGGTCAGTGAGGTAGTGGAATTAGATTTTAGAGGAATTGGTAACAGTAGGTGGTGAGATGGTTTAGGAGAGGTTTGGTGGGTGATTGAGGAAAAGAATATAGCTTGCCACCAGACAGTTGCCTAATTTGTTTCAAAGTTGTAAGGTGCGATACAAAAAAACTTGTTTTTGGAGAATAAACTAAGTTTTGTCTATGGCCACAATGTTTGTCAGCTAAAGTGATGTGTTCATTGAACTAATTATTTCATGTGTTGTTTTACTAAGATGACTTAACTGTTTCAGGAAAACTGCCGTCAGAATATATCCATAACCCTGAAGGCATACCATCTGGATTAGCACGCATTGCTTCAACACTGAGTTATAAGAAGATGGTAACCAGTGACTTGACTGTAGGCCTACTACAACTGACAAGAACCAGCTAGATCTGAACTGCAGCTTCCTGAAGATGACGTGTCACCAGTTGTGGAATTTTGAGAGTTTATAGTAGACAAAATTTGTGAATTTAGTGTACTAACTGTTATGTATTTCAGTACAAGATTAAATTAAGTGAAAGATGCTGAAGATGGCAGTGTTTGTGCGATGGCATTATAAATTATTATTGTGATTCAGCACGAAAGTAGGCCTACTTAGAGTCCCCGTCAAATTATAAACTAATCCAAGGCTATGCCGACGCTGATCGCTCTAGTCACATGCATTGCTATCTCTTGTAAGTGTGTAACGTCTAGAGTAAAACCATCAGCCGGGAAGAATGTGTACATTCTAATAGTGAGTAACAGTATAACACAACTTATTGTAATTTTACAGCCAACAAAAATGAACACACGGAATGTCAAGTGCAAAAAAGTGAAAAGTTATGCAGTCAATGCCGGGAACAAGTTTTTAGTGTTTTTAAGTTCATGGTGAATGAATCGGAGGAAGTTATTAAAATACTACTTTCTGGGGTGATTAGACGAGCGAGTGCAGCAACAGGTGTTTTGACGGCAACAGTTTACAGGACAATCGGGAAGGTGCTATGTTGCAGGACAGTACAGTAAAATCATTTACTACCCCACACAAATGCAGAACGAAACAACAAATGAAGACGAATATAGACAATTCTGTCAATCTGGTAGTGAGGCGGACAATAA
>PNEQ01059903.1:0-16284 GCA_003012365.1 Medauroidea extradentata
GGGATGCATTTAATACAGGTCCCAGGGAGCTCCTAGGGATGTCCCAGGGACGTGTTTAATACAGGTCCCAGGGAGCTCCTAGGGATGTCCCAGGGATGTGTTTAATACAGGTCCCAGGGAGCTCCTAGGGATGTCCCAGGGATGTGTTTAATACAGGTCCCAGGGAGCTCCTAGGGATGTCCTGGGGATGCATTTAATGTAGATCCCAGAGAGCTCCTGAGGATGTCTTGGGGATGTGTTTATTACAGATCCCAGGGAGCTCCTAGGGATGTCCCAGGGATGTGTATGCCAGAAATCCTAGGGATGTCCGTAGGTAGTACTTTTCCATGAACATTTCCTACATAAAAAGGACTTGAAACGAACTTTCCTAGGACGTCCTAGGGACGACAGTTCCCACATCCTACGGACGTCCTCAGGATGTCTGTGTGCTGGTAGGGAAGTGAATAAGCCTACACAGTGCAATGGTCATATATGTTTAATTAATGCTCAATACCATTGTCTATTAATCATATTTTCTTTATTACTATGTTTTATTTTAATCTTCTACTTCTCTACTGTATGTATGTATATACTGTATATAGTATAATTATATAATCATATCTAACCATGTATTTCATAACTGTAACCATATTGACAAGCCCTATACTCAGTGAGCTTCTGCTCATCAGCTGAGTCTATTGGGTGATGTAAAATAACTAAATAAAATAAATAATTAAATTATATAATTCGTTATCTAATACGACATAATTCTGTGGTAATTATTGGAGTAGTGCAAATGAGACGTGACAAGTGTTTTTACCGACTTCACTTAAATTTATACTTGTATGTCTCATAAAATAAATGTGATAGAGACGAGACTCAATATTTTCGATAAGTTTCGTTGTGTTTAAAAGCAAATAAATAACTTTCGAAAAGAAGACACTCAAAGCAAAATTTCTAATGTGTCGGCAAACTGAAGAAGTCTTCATACGAAAGTTTGCATCAGCAATTTTATATCAGGGAAGTCATGTACTTTTTTCTTTTAGTTAGGTATTTGACTGTTGCGAAATCAAGCTTTTTTTTTAGAAGAAAATAAACTTTACATAGTAGTTTTAATATTCGACACAAACAGATCAGTCCTGATATTCACTAGCCTAATTTTGTGGGTGCCTACATTCAGTCAAGTCATAGTGTGATGATAAATAAAGCTCTAGTAATGGGTATGCATATCTAAAAAATATAAATAGGGTAGTTTTTAAAATTTGTCAAAGAAGGGAAACTGAATACAACTGAAGGAAACAGACAATTTTTAAAATTGTATTCATGTTGTAAGTTACAGGTTTATGAGTGGAGGACACAGGGGAGAGAGAGGAGGATTTCAGACCATCAGTAATGGTGAGAGGACTGGGGTGGGGCACACTGCAGGAGAGGAGGAGAGTGGAGCAGTTGGTAAGGATGTTTAAGTGGGGAGAGGGGTTGGTGGGTGGGCACAACTGGGTGACAAGATACAGAGTGGTTTATTCAGGGGAAGGGGTGATCATGAGTGGAAGATATAGAGGGTGGGGAAGAGGACAGAGAGACGAAAAAACACTATGATGGTGAGAATGGTGAAGGATTGGAATGAATTGGCGAGGGATGTGGTTGAGGATGGGAGCAAGGGAGTTTAGGAAAAGGTAGATGGGGTCGGAAAATTGAGAAGAGGTTGGTTAAGCAAATCCTTGCCACAGGGCTGAGGCCCAATTGCAAAAAGAAAAAAAAAATTAAAAATTAAGTTATGTTAGTGTTTTAAAAAGAACTATAGTAAGTTAAAGGATCAGGTACAGCAATGGGTAGCAGGGTGGGTGAAGGATAAATGGAGAAGACAAGGGCAGGCTGGTGAGGATGAAGGGAACATTTGGCCATCAGTGATGTTGAAGGAACTGAAGTGGAACTCATTGTTCGAAAGGAGAGGATTGGTAAAGCTGGTCAGGATGTACAGAGTGGTAAACTGAGAGGGAGATTAGGGTATGTTAGGCTGCCTATTAACTAAGGTAGAGTATGAGAATATGGAATAATAGTGAAAAGGTTCAGAGCAGAACAGAGCAGGTACTAGTTTATGCTTAGGTTTGTGAGGGAGTGGAATTTGCTGTAGGAGTAGCAAGCGAGAGTGGTTACAAGGTAAAGGAGGGGATTGGTAGGTGGTTTGATGTGTTCACAGCTTTTGTTAGCTAAAAAAATCTTATTATTTTTGTAACACATACAAAACAATGTTGTGTATAGTTTTACAAAGATAATGATTTAACTGTTTCAGGAAAACCACTGTCAGAGTATTTCCCATACCCTTATGGCATACCATTTTGTTTACAAGACAACAAAAAGTATTGTTTCTTTCTTCGTAGAGGTATAAGAGGATCGTAACCAGAGACTCATCAACTGTGCTACTGCTTTCAACAACTAGTCCTGAACTGCAGCTTCCTGAAGATGCCGTGTCACCAGCTGTCGTGGAATTGTAGGTGTATGTGGTAGCCAAGGTTGTGTGCAAAGTGCTCAGACTGATTCTGTGAAGTGGTACAACATTAGTTAAGTGAGTGGAATATGGTGAAGATGGCTGTGTTTGTACCACGGCATTATAAGTTATCATCGAAGTGCAGTACTTAAGTAGGCCTCAGTACTTAGTTTGGCTAACTTTAGTTCCAATGTATTTTTTATTTTTTTATTTTGCATCAAGATACAAGTCAAGTTTTGTGTTAATTGAATGAGTATGCTTTGGAAGGGTGGATTTTCCCAACTTGTTACAGGAATACATAACTCAATAGTTAATTCTTGGAAAAAATATATAAAATACTAGATTTTATCTTCATTTCCTCGCAGTTGTCATTTCTGAGTAAATAAATTTGACACATCTAAAAATACATTGTGTTGCTGGTTTTATAGCTATTTTTGAACATATAAGCCACCATGTGGTAAAATAAACATTAAATTATTAAGAAATGCTCATCTACTTTGTCGTAAACATTTTCAGCATGTTTTTGTATATTATGATATGGGCTACTGATTTTAATATGCCTGAACTGTACATTTACAATTGTTTTTCAATAAATGCTTTAAAATTTATCTCCCTCGATTGTGAAATTGTGTTATTTTTTGGGATGAAAAACAATGTAGGTCTATGTTGTGGAGCCGAGAGACACTGAACCACTGTTTTCAAGGCAAGAGCTGTAGCTCCAACATTGTTTTTCATTTTGTGTTAAGGAAAAATGTCAGTAAGTTACTGTTGTTGATGTGAGTTTGTCTTCTTCAATAATATACAGTAAATAGGTAACCTTATACTGTATAGGTATTGTGTACTGTTTTTCTAAGACAAACTTTCTCATCTGGTTTCCACCATTCCAGAAGGTTAGAAAAATGTGAATTCTTCTGACACTACAAGATCTTAGAAATTTAACACTGTTCATCCCATTACACTGCCAATTTATGTTATTAAGAGTTTTTGTAAAAAAAACTGGGTTTTTAGTAAAGTGATTGTTACCGAAAACTGCCTCATCACAGTTACGATACATGAATATTAAAAAAATGGGAAAAATAATTTAATTGAAATTTGTGTGTCTGACCTTGGGGTTCTTACTGTATCCTTAGGAAATGTGAAACTGGCACACACATTGTATAAGTTTGCAAAAGTAAATAACTGCAGTGTTCCAATGAAAGAAGTATCCAAAATAATTTAATATGCACATTCAGTTATCTAACAACCATCATTGCCAAGTGTGTAGTGCTGCTGTCAACAGTCAGACCAAGATTTATGAAGCATATGTATTCTTCCTCACATATGATGCTTGAGCTACTGTGTTGACGCCTCTGGGTCATGTCAGGTGGAATGTCACAGTATAAAGTTGCCCGGCTTTTACCTGTTGGTGTGGGTGAGTGGGTCGGCGACCATGGGCCTTCCTGTCCTGACTCCGACGGCGTGTGTAGAGAGTAGCGTTGTCCCTCGAAGCTGCTGCAGCGTCCTCGGCGTGTGCTGTTGAGAGACATCCACTACCACTACTGAAATGAATGTTGGAGATACAGATTACTCTTAAGGTACGGTTTATTTTGGTCACTCATCCTAGAGCTGACCACCATGTACCACGCTACTGTTCTCGCCCGGTGCACTCGTAAGCGGTGAAAGTGGCGCGAGGCCAACAATGGAAAAAATACATGAAATCCTTAAACAGGTGCTGAAAGAGCTCTCCCCGACCGCGTGTCAATCCCTGAGGCCATGCAGAAAAAGAAAAGGTTCCGGTACGTTACTGATAAACTATTGAAAACTAAAATGACTTGATCCTAATAGATTGGGCCTCAGGGAGACGGGAACGTCCTCCACGCGCGACTTAATGATCCGGTGATCAGGCGAAGACTGACATGGCGTCTGGAGGGAGGACACGGTAGCCCGCGTTCCCGCAAGACATGGTGGTTAAGCTCTTATAAGCTAAACTAAAGTAAAACTCATTACAGAATAACATCCAAAATTACAAAAACAATTATTAATACACGTCTGCCCTTAGTTAATAACTGCCAGTCTGTATAGGGCATGTTCAGAATTACACTTAAAAACGCAACAATACACAGGAAAGCAATAACGAATAATATTAAAGCAATAATTGAAAAAGTAATTAAATTGTAGACATTGTACATGTGACTGAAAGTCTACTTAAGTATTATTTTGTAAGATGTAACAAAATAATACAATGACGATTTTTTGAGTGCTTTGGCATGGCGTCCTACTGCCCTATTCAAAAACATCACTCACTCATAGAAAAATTAAAAAGAAGAATGTTTATTCTCATAATGCCTGTAGGTCTCTAGAAAATCTGTAGAGTCTACAAATTATATCAGTTTGCCTGAATTTAGCATGGATCAGTTCTCGTGTTCACCACTTTGTCACGTGTTTATGTAGGCACGTTAAGCCCGCATGTTACAAACATTACCACAACTTGCCCTACAATTCCCATTAAATTAACACTTACTACGAAGATGATTGCTGGCCAGGCATTCAAAATCGTAGCTGGAAATTGCTACCTTGAGGCTGGTGGTGAAGCTCCATAGGCACGGGGCAGGGCCTTCACGTCCCCAGAGACGTGAAGCCTGGCTGATGGAGCGTCCGTGGTGAAGGAGGCGGTCACGTGTCTACAGCCGTCTGAGCCACTGTAGCCCAGCGGACAAACGGGCGTCCGCGGCACACGTCATCCACCCCCCACTCAGGCGACCGTTTGGCCGCTAGTGGTACCAGCGACTCGGGGCTCCGAGCTGCTAACGAGCCCGAAGATGATATGCACCCATCCTGGATACTGCTGCCGGGTTAGCCGCCCTGGGACGGCATTGCCGACGTTGACTCCGCTGCGCTGCTGGCTCGCTGTAGACGTCACTCGTGGAGTGCCCGCTGTGGTCGCATGCCGGGTTGGCACCTGCTGCAACCTGGTGGTGTGTGGGTAGGCGACCTGACCGGTCAGCTGACCGCGTCGGTGCCTCACCGCCCCTAGCTGCAGGGGAGCTGGATGCCCCTCCATCCAGAACCGTGTCAGGGAGCTGAGGGACCCGTCTGTTTCTCCTGCGGGACCGCAAAACAGAGGGTAGACACGCCGGCTTCACTGCCTCACAGCCAGTGCAGGTAGTGCGTGCTTGTCATCGCTGCCGCTGTGTGCGACGGGGTGGCGTCCCGGAGACGCTGTCGTCGCTGTTCTCCCCGTCTGCCTCGCTGGCCACGCTGTCATGTAGCCTTCGGAGGGCTAAGGTAGGAGGGGTTTCAGCCCCGCTAGCTTTGGGGGGATCAGCATGTCCCACCTCTGGCTCTTCCACTTCTGTCTGAGGTCCATAGGGATTTTTGGTGTTCGGGGCTGTTGTTGCTGCTGTCCGTCCGCACGTCGACTCTTGACACAGTTGCAGTGCTTGCAATGGCGGACGTACTCGCGTGTTTGTTTAGCCGCTCCTGGCCAGTGGAAATGGCATCTGAGTTTGGTCAGTGTCTGTGTGCCACCCGAGTGTCCTGCCCAGGGACTCTCATGTGCAAATTCTAACACCTTGACGCGTTCAGCCGTCGGCACGTAGAGTTTCCACGCCTGCTTGGATTTGGGGCACTCAATCTGGAGCTGACCGTCGACGACACGGTAATGTCGCACCTCGCTCTTGCCGCACTTCTCTATCTGTCCCCAGGTCTCCTGGCATTGTTGTTGTGCTGCTAGGACGCGTTCTTTGAGACTTTCCAACGTGAGCTCGCTCGTAACCGTTACAGCGTTGCACCTAGGGACCTCGCCTGCTTTTGTCTGCTCGTTTTGTCTCGTGGGTGGCAGGATCTCGTCCCACCCTCCTTCGTCGTGCGAGAAGATGCCCTGCGGGACACGTGACAATGAGTCTGCAAGCTCGTTTTCAGCCCCAGATACATGCTGTACCTCGAAGTCGAAGGACTGCAACAATAGGGCCCAGCGGGTAAGCTTATTTCGGGCCTCTTTCATTGCGTGAAGCCACATGAGACAACGGTTGTCAGTTCTGAGGGTAAAACGCTGATATTCGAGGAACAGGAGATATCATTTTACGGCCCAAACGACCGCGAGGCATTCGCGTTCATTGACGTCATAGCGACGCTCAACTGCCCCAAATTTGTCACTGCTGAAGTCAATGATCCGCCTCTCGTCGTTGTCTCCGTATTGGTATAGGACTGCGCCTAGACCTAGTTCGCTCGCATCAGTCTGCAAGTATAGATGGCGGTTTGGGTCGTGCCTTGCAAGCTTAGGGTACTCTGCAAATTTCTCTTTGATGGTGTCGAAACTTTTCTGGTGCTCGGCTGACCAGCGGAAGGGTTTGGCAGGTGATAGTAACTCTGTCAGTGGCGCTGTGATGATTGCAAAATTTTGTATGAAGTCTCTTAACCAATTAATGAGTCCAAAAATTTTACGCAACTGTTTGCGTGTACGGAGTATGGCTTGACTGTTGATGAGCTCTACTTGGTCTGAGGTAGGTCTGCTGCCCTCTTCATCTACCAAGTGGCCTAGGAACTTGATGCAGGTTTTGCCGATGTGGCACTTATGGTTAGCGCACGTAAGGCCGTATGTGGCCGGTCGCTCAAGTACTAAGGATAAGTGATGTACGTGATCCTCCCAGGTTTCCTTCCAGACCACAACATCGTCGAGGTAGGCTAGAGCAAAATCCCCAATATATCCGTCCAGAACATTTACCATTAGATTTTGAAAAGTTGAAGGTGCGCATTTCAGCCCAAGCGGCATTGCGCAGAACTGAAACCTCCTGCCGTCCGGTGCGGTGAATGCGGTCTTGTGTCTGTCTGAGGGATCCACCGGCACTTGCCAATACCCGCTCCGTAGATCGCGAGATGACAGAATTTTTGCACGCCCTAAGGCTCCTAGTGCGCCTTTTTTTCTGTATGCACGGTGGTGGTGAATTCTGGGTAATCTGATTCAGCAGCCTAAAATCCATGCAAAAACGCCACGAGCCATCCTTTTTAAGCGTAAAGTTATGGCTGAATTATAGTTACTGTATTTGGTTCAATAACACCCTATGCTAACATTTCCTGGATCAGCTCATTAATAATGCGGCATTGGTGTGGTTGGTAACCGTGTGGTGGTGAGTACACTGCTTCATTATTGGTCAACGGTATTCGGTGCTGTGTCACGTCTGTGCGTTTCAAGGGGTCTGTTGCGGCAAAAACATCTCTACGTTCGTCGAGTATGCGCTGGAATACTTCACGGAATTCCTCCGGTACATCGTGATCTAGGTCGTCCAACAGCACCGGTGCGGTTGGCTGTTCCGGTTTTGCATCTAGATTATAGACTGTTCTTCGTTCACACTGCCCAAAGTGTATTCTGCGCGCTGCAGGCTCAACGACTGTATTTTGTTCTGTTAGCCACGGTATCCCTAGGATGACGTCTTCCCTGCATTCCAACGTGACGTAAGCACGTGTGATTGTTGTGATGTCCCAGATAGTAATGGAAATTTCGGCTTCGCCCACTGCCTCGCCCGTCTGTTCGTTTGTTGCCAACTGGAAAGTGCGGGTAACTGTTTGTAGTTTGTTAGTGTCCACAAAATGAGGGCGAACAAAATTATGAGACGCCGCGGTGTCTAACAGCGCACAGCACCTATGGCCATTCAGTACTACTGGTATTCGTAACATACTCTGATTTATATTCTGAATGTTGCTCAACATGATCTGCTGTGGTGTCTGTTTGCATTCAGCTAGTTGTAAAATATTACAGTTGGTACTATTATTATTATTATACATATTGTTCGCGCTTAGTTCAGCGGTGTTTACTTCGGACATAGTGACACTTTGTTGACATGATTCACTAACAATAGGTACACTTGACACTTCCTTAATATGCACATTATTACACTGAACATTAGAAAACTGTTGGGCATGGTTGGCGTTCTCTAAGTTTACTGGTAGTGGTTGTGTTTGTTCGGGCAAGTTCCCATAACCTGGGGTAAGAGTAGCGTCCGGCCCTCTTACCCCGACTTCCTGTTTCCCGGCAGTGGCAACATTGGCTTGCCAGCAGCCTTGTTGGGACAATGAATATGCCAGTGGTAAACCTCCCCCTCGCAGAAGTGGCATGGGTGTTTGGGGGGTTTGGTGTAGTCGACTTGGTACTTGTTTGTTTTAAAATTGTTCCTTGCCTGACTTTTGGCAGCATTACTTTCTGGTATGGTTTGTTCACCATTCCGTTCTGTTCCCTTATTAAACCTTGGGTTTATTTGAATGTTAGCTGAGGACTGGAACACTCGTTCACGGTCACGCCGTGGTGTTTCCTAATTCACAGTTTTCTCTAGAATGACTACTGAGCAGAGAAAATCATCCTCGCTTAAATTTATCATAGAAGCAAGAGCACTCCTGAATTTAGCTTGAACTGTAGAGGCAACGACCTCTAGAATTTCTCGAGTGGACATTTGCGAATAGTACCTCTTTAACATGTTTATTTTGTTGGTGACGAACGTGCAAAGTGATTCATTACTCTGTTGTTCTGCGAGAAGCAATTTACTGCGGGTTTGCAATGAGGTGAATGTGCCGCCAAAACGGCGCTCAAAAGCGGAACTAAACTCGTCCCACGTCTGCCCATAGTGAGTTATCCCTTGCCACCATGCCTTTGCCTCACCTTGTAAACAGCCTCCCACGCAGCTCGGCCAGTCCGCTGTCCCGACTCCATAGCGCTGCAGGCGCTGCGTACAGTCCAGCAGTAAAGCTGCGGGGTCTTCGGTCGGCAATCCCGCGAAGGACAGTAGCAACTGGAACTTGCTAGGTGTCACGTGTGCTCCCGCACATGCGTACCGTGTGGAGTAGTCGGGCACGATCAGCTGTTGCGTGTGCCACCGCTCCGTTGACCTTGGCCGGCGCGTAACTGGGTCGTGCGGTGTTGTGACGTCACGTGCGGCCAGCTGGGCGCGTGCTTAAGAGGAAGGAGTGGCGGGCCCAGTGTTCCCGCGCACCTCGCTCTCTTGCGTTGCCACGTGGTTCGTGCACGTTCGCTCCACATTGTTGTTGTAGTGTACTGGTAGCACGTGGCTGTCCAAATGTCACATCACACGACAGCCCCGTACAGTTCTCCTCTACCCAGGACGCGGTTCTTGCAACGACACATCCGACACGGTAGATGCTGCTATCACGGAGTTCGCGGTAAACGCGGTTGTCGCGGCTGGTCTCGTGACAACTCGTTCAACGGGTTTCGGCGGGTGACAACAGTCACATGCGAAAAAACTGTCTGTTTTCACAGTTTGCCTTTCGCGTGCTGTTAGGCATTGTTTGTGAAATGGTAGTCGGCATTTGCGGCACGCGAGCGATACTTCACCCAGTCCATCGCACCATTCGACGTACGTGCACTTGTTTAGTCTTTGTTTGAAAGTAGGCTGATGCAAGATTGTCGGCCCTACGTCTGTACATTGACAACAATGTTCACTTCCCCGAGACGCGGCATTGTCCTGATAGGGTCTCACGCACTTAACACAGAGTCTTGTATGCTCACCATTGGACAAGTGCGCTAGGGCATTGTTGCTTAAGTCCCGATCGATAGCCCTTTGCTCGGCACAACCTTTGTTTGCAACACGCACGTTACTGCACTTGCATGCTTCGTTGGCTCTGACATACGTAAACGGGTCATTGTCTACTAATGGTCACACACAGTTCCTGCACAATGGTTCCGCGACACCATTTGTTGTCTGCCAGTCCACACTGGAAGGCATTCTGACCCACAAATTCCTCCACCTTGAATATCGCTACGCGGCTGTACCCTCGTCCGAAGGGGGTTTCACCGATTCGTATGGCCGATGATCTTGGTCTGCAGTAGTAGGTAGGACTGCGGTGACGGGGGGTTCCTCCGTGTGCTCCGGTGTCTTCACGGGCACAGGGCTTAGGAAAGGAGTTTGAATTTGATAAAAATGCCGGTTTTAAGCGGCGAATTTCAAAACAATGTCCAGAAGAAGAATGTTTAGAGAAATTTTGGATTTAGGGGTGGCGTAGCCAACAATAGCAATAGTGGAAAATGTAATTTTAGCGGGAAAATGTTAGAAGATGGGCGCCGAATATTGCTAGTTACTTGATGTAGAATGAAGGCCCCTAGTTGGAAAGCCATTTGACGCCTCTGGGTCGTGTCAGGTGGAATGTCACAGTATAAAGTTGCCCGGCTTTTACCTGTTGGTGTGGGTGAGTGGGTCGGCGACCATGGGCCTTCCTGTCCTGACTCCGACGGTGTGTGTAGAGAGTAGCGTCGTCCCTCGAAGCTGCTGCAGCGTCCTCGGCGTGTGCTGTTGAGAGACATCCACTACCACTACTGAAATGAATGTTGGAGATACAGATTACTCTTAAGGTACGGTTTATTGTGGTCACTCGTCCTAGAGCTGACCACCATGTACCACGCTACTGTTCTCGCCCATAGCACTCGTAAGCGGTGAAAGTGGCGCGAGGCCGACAATGGAAAAAATACGTGAAATCCTTAAACGGGTCCTGAATGAGCTCTCCCCGACCGCGTGTCAATCCCTGAGGCCATGCAGAAAAAGAAAAGGTTCCGGTACGTTACTGATAAACTATTGAAAACTAAAATGACTTGATCCTAATAGATTGGGCCTCAGGGAGACGGGAACGTCCTCCACGCACGACTTAACGCTCCGGTGATCAGGCGAAGACTGACATGACGTCTGGAGGGAGGACACGGTTGCCCTCGTTCCCACCAGACTTGGTGGTTAAGCTCTTACAACCTAAACTAAAGTAAAACTCATTACAGAATATCATCCAAAATTACAAAAACAATTATTAATACTCGTCTGCCATTAGTTAATAACTGCCAGTCTGTATAGGGCGTGTTCAGAATTACACTTAAAAACACAACAATACACAGGAAACAATAACAAATAATATAAAAGCAATATTTGAAAAAGTAATTAAATTGTAGACATTGTAAATGTGACTGAAAGTCTACTTAAGTATTATTTTGTAAGACGTAACAAAATAATACGATGACGATTTTTTATGGGCTTTGGCATAGCGTCCTACTGCCCTAATCAAAAACATCACTCACTCATAGAAAAATTAAAAAGAAGAATGTTTATTCTCATGATGCCTGTAGGTCTCTAGAAAATCTGTAGAGTCTACAAATGATATCAGTTTGCCTGAATTTAGCATGGATCAGTTCTCGTGTTCACCACTTTGTCACGTGTTTATGTAGGCGCGTTAAGCCCGCACGTTACAAACATTACCACAACTTGCCCTACAATTCCCATTAAATTAACACTTACTACGAAGATGATTGCTGGCCAGGCATTCAAAATCGTAGCTGGAAATTGCTACCTTGAGGCTGGTGGTGAAGCTCCATAGGCACGGAGCAGGGCCTTCACGTCCCCAGAGACGTGAAGCCTGGCTGATGGAGCGTCCGTGGTGAAGGAGGCGGTCACGTGTTTACGGCCGTCTGATCCACTGTAGCCCAGCGGACAAACGGGCGTCCGCGGCACACTTCAGTGTTACAAAATAGGTTCTGTTATTCTTCAGTTTGAATTGCAATGTAAACTGTTTATGGGCTATGTGCAAAATAAATTTAACTCATTTTCAAACCATTCAGTTAAATAATCCTAACATGTACGTTAATGCCTACAAATTAAATAAAACAAATAAATACTGTTGAAGTCATCAATTGCATTAATGCATTCAGTGGTACACTGTAACGTTCTTCTCATGCAAATGTTGTTTCCTAGTGGACGTTCACTGGAACACATACAGTACCTAGTATTACTGTACACACCTTGAGAGTAAAACTGTCTATCTGGTGTGTGTAGGTATGGAAATTTTTACATTTGTGAAGGTCACAAAATAACAGGTAAGTGCAATACTGCTGCAAGGGAAATTTGAAAACTTCAGATCAATGTTTTGCTAATTTTTTTTTTTTTTAATGATTACAATTTGTTGCAGATTTCTGAGTTTCAACTTTGTGCCTTCCATACACATAGTTGAAAAGTTATATAAGAACTTATATTTTTGCAGCTTTGTAGAGAATTGTAGTGTGTGTGGAGGAAAACTTAGTAAGGTTAACAGTCTATTCTTTGGAAGTATTTGATGTATTGGTTTTGTCTGGTTGAGTTGGTAACAGTGAACAGACAACATACGTACCTATGGTTGTGCTGCAAAGTGGGCACCTAACTGTAAGGTAAAGGAAAAATTGTACTGTAAATAGGGTGAATAGAAACAACTTCAGAGCAAAATGTTAGGTCATGAAGAGTACTAAAAATGTAGCAAAATTTTATTTGAGAAAAAGTGTAAGCTAGGAACTTGTTTTTAATTTTGTTCCTATTCACCCAGTTTTACAGTACTGCATTATGGTTCAGCCAATGCTTGAACATGTGGCAGCAAAGTGTGATCTGTACGTGGAAGTGTAGGTGCAAAGAAGCTCAGCAAAATATTGAATAATGTGTGGTAGAGTACGTAGGGGCAGGGGATGAAGGAACTGAAATGGAGCGCATAGAGAACCAAAAAACAGTTAGGATATAAACAGTTAGCAGGCTTGTTAAAGAATCTGGTTCATGCAGTTGATGAGAAGTATGCGTATGCCTGCTTCATAGAATTTGAGAAGGCCTTTGACAAAGTTCCCCGCGGAATCTTGTTGAGAAAAGTGTTATTACTGCTGGATGACAAGTGGGTGGTTGACTGGATTGAGGACTTTCTCAGGGGACCCACTGCTATCTACCAGGATTGTAGATAAAATAATACTGTTTGCAGATGACTGTGTACTAAATACAGAGGTGGGCAGTGGAAACAACTTGCAGGTGAATATTGATTGGTTGTGGTCTTGGAGGAGAACAGAATAAAGGTTAATGTGTGTAAAACCAAGTTGGTGAGGTTTACTAGGAAGAGAATGGTGAGTAAAGAGGTATGCAGATGGGATGGGTAGAGGTAGCCACAGACTATATCAGTATCTAGCGGTGGTTGTACAGGCTGATATAAGGTGGACAGAGTAGTTAATAAGGGCTTTAGGACTGCTCGGGAGGGCGTTAAGGGGGTGGGGTTAGTGATGGGAAATACATATTGCACGATAGTCCGTCCAGTATTGGAATATGTTGCCACGGAGTACATAGAGGTACAGAAGCTAGAGAAGGGCAGTGAATTGGGTGATGAATAAATGGAAGAGGCAGGGTCAGTCTGGTGAGGATGAAAGGAACTTTAGGCCTAGGGTAATAAATGGGGTGGGAAGATGGGGAAGTTTGGCCTGCAAACTAAGGGAAAATGTAGCAAAAGTAGAAAATTCAGAGGGTGTGAAGAATGGAGAGGGGTTGACAGTCAATGCTGGTGAGGTAGTGGAATGCACTGCAGGAAGAGTTTGTGGCTGTGAGGGATGTTGGAAGGTTTTGGAGGGGACTGGAGGATTGGTGCTCTGAGGATGGGGTGTAGTCTG
Organism: Medauroidea extradentata; assembly: GCA_003012365.1. NCBI lineage: Eukaryota > Metazoa > Arthropoda > Insecta > Phasmatodea > Phasmatidae > Medauroidea > Medauroidea extradentata. Next base: position 13,866 of record PNEQ01059903.1, read on the forward strand.
ATCACCATCGAGCTTTAGCCCAATTACGAGTGTAAAATATATAATAATAATAATAATTAGTATTATGAATGGAGAGGGCTGGACAGGTACGAGTAATCTCGCCACTGACTGTTTGCATTTATTTTTTTATGGGATATAAATTTTAAGGACCTGAGAAGTAAGTGATAAGGTCAGATGAACTTGCCACTGGGTGGCCACCGAGTTGTAATTGATGTTTTCATTAGTTATCTTGTTCAATTTCACTTCCCCATTCCATATTTGGCTGAATTAAGCATGTATGTTATTGCTTAATGCTGTCACCTGTACTTAACTAAGAAGTATTGAGTTGGCAGTAACATTTAAATTACCGTGAACAAAAAGACAGTTTGTGATATTAGACCTTACAGTTTAAGATATTTTTTACAGGAAAAGTAGGTTAACATTTATTTTGCACGAATAAATAGAGTTGTACAACAGTAAAAAGACCGATCCACTACATTCTGAACATTGCTTTAACAGAGACATTGAACACCTCCGACACAATTAAAATACACCGCAAACGATTAAGGATACGATATGAAGTCCTACACAATGCTCACGAACATTACATAAGTGTACTGATTAACATTTCGAGATCGGGTTTACAAATTAAAACTACGAGTGCCTCACACAGATGCAGAATGTATTTAATCGAACTTTTAATTGCGCACATGGTGCCGAAAATATTGCTTGTTTCCTGTAGTTTCTTGCTGCAATGTTACACGTCATAATTATTACACGAACTTATATCGAGGAACAGAAATTAATTTAACACGAATCAATAAATCGTCGCCATTACACACTGTACCATCAATGTGTAGGTCTAAGATGGCGACACAGACGCTCGGTAGCAAGAAGGTTGGTGAAAAACATCTAAATAATATTTTATACAGTGACAAATGTGGTAAATGTAGAAGATATGTAAAAAACGGAATTCTCTGTGACATCTGCGATAGATGGTTTCACTTTATCAAGTGATGTAGTGTAAATGAAAGTGAAAAGTAACTACTGAATGGTCCTGCGAGTGCTGCAAGTCCAGAAATGGCGGCAACTACGAGTCGTCGAACGGATACAATGGTTTAATCATGAAGTATAAAGATCTCATCCAAGAACAGCATGACAAAAAGAGAAATCTAGAAGAGATTATTAGAGTACTACAGAGAGACTTACATGAACTGCAAGAAACAAATAAAGTAAGAGCAGAAATGCAAAGTTACTCTACACCAAAATGGACCAAGGTTGGCGAGGATCGCGAGTCGAAGAATAAGAAACATACATCGCAAGCATTATCATCAACAAGTTCAAGCATACATATCCAGAACAGATTTCTACCAATCCAAAAAGAACAAGAATAAAGAACCACATCAGATGAGGCAGTGTTGCCGACATCACTAAAAAGTTCCAAACCCTCAGTAACCTCAAAACGAAATTTTGTGAAAATCAACAGAAACTCTCGACAGAATGAAAGGAATCCTCAGAATAGAGTACTTATACTAGGGGATAGTCATGCCAGAGGCATAGCCGAATTGGTAAGAAGAAATCAATGTCATATTGATGCCATAGTGTTTAGTCAAACCTGGCGCCCCAAGCTACGAAGTGTCGAAGAAGATCTCGTTAGCCTTAAAAACTGTGACTCGATTGTGAGATTATGATCATTGGTGGTTCAAACAATGTAGCCAAAAACGAAGGAAGAAAAGCTGTGCAGTGTCTGGAAGAGAACCTAATACAGCACGGCGACATTGTGGCCCAAAATAATCAACGTTGTCACAACGTTTCGTTACGTTGTAACAAAGTTGCCACAACATTGCTACAACATCCAGATGTCACAAATCTGCAACGTTGCGTGGGGACGTTGCTACAACGTTGCATGGGGACATTGCTACAACGTTGTATGGGGACGTTGCTACAACGTTGCGTGGGGACATTGCTACAACGTTGCGTGGAGACGTTGCTACAACGTTGTGTGGGAACCTGCCTGCAATGTTGCAGGGGGACGTTGCTGCAATGTTGCAGGGCAATGTTCCTGCAACGTTGCAGGGGGATGTTCATATAACGTTGCAGGGAGACGTTGCTGCAACGTTTCAAGATGTCTTTGCTGAGAAGTCTTTGCTGCGAGTCTCTAGATGTCTTTGCTGCACATTTCCAGATGTCTTTACCGCACGTTTCCAAATGTCGTTGCTGCATCGTTTCTGGATGACTTTGCACAAAGTCTTGGAATGATGTTGCAGTGTGTTTGACATGATTTTGTGTTATCAGTTATTTTTTGTGTTGTTTATTAAAACTAGTAAATCTGTTTTGTTAAGACAAGTGTTTCTTCTGCTCAGAGCAATTTGCTTAGCTAAATATACTGTATAAAAAAATCCTCGTATGATCTTTATAAGGCTGCAGGTAATCATATCAT
>PNEQ01059905.1:0-12354 GCA_003012365.1 Medauroidea extradentata
GGGGAAGTGCAATGACAGTTCAAGGTCATGTGATGCAGGAAGAGATGCTGGGATAGGTTCTGACAGGTGCAGCAGTAATGATGGCGAAGAGGGGAAAGGGGCTGGAAGTGAGCTGGGACAGGTTCAAACACGTGCAGCAGCTCTGCTGTGAAGAAGGAGAAAGGAGGGGAAGTGCAATGACCGTTTAAGGTCATGTGATGCAGGAAGAGAAGCTGGGACAAGTTCTGACAGGTGCAGCAGTAATGGTGGCGAAGAGGGGAAAGGAGGGGAGAGGGGAAGGTACTGTAGATAACTGCCTGGTTATACAAAACTATAATCAGTCCCCTGCTGGATGCCGAAGTGGTCGGATGCTGTCCATCATGCCTGGGAGATGTGCAAGTAAGTGTCATATTTAATTATTGAATTTATCGGTTAAATCGATCGGGTATAGATTCGATAATGTAGGATAATTGATTGGTTAAATCGAAAATTATTAATTGTTTGAATTGATCGGTTAAATCGATCGGGTATTGTTAAATAATAAATAATTTAGAATGATTTTTCATTTTTAGTTATTAAAAGTATTAGGGGTTATGTTGATCGGGTATGGGGCGCAAGAAATTAAATAATAAATAATATAGACAGATTTTACATTTTTAGTTATTAAAAATATTAGGGGTTATGTATACATGTATACCGCATAGCATGTGAACCTTACGAATGTCGAGCCGAAGGTTGCCGAGCATGGCCGAAGATAGCCGAAGGTTAACGAGCTTGGTCGAGCATACCCGATGAATTTTTTTAACTAAATAATTGTTATATAAAATTATTTTATATAAAATGTTTTTATTAAATAGTTTTTTTATTAAAAAGATTTTATTTTAATTAAATTAATTTTTTAATGCAAGTGGGGTTAGGATGGAATGCAAATTCAAAATTTTTTTGGAAGACTCGGAAGAAACCTCCAATATGGCGGTCGGAACAAGATGGCAGAATTTTTAAACTTTTTTTATTTTTAAATATTTTTTTTAAATTTTTAATTAATTTTTTTTAATTTTTCGAAATTGACGTCATTAAAGATGGCGGTCGGAAACAAGATGGCGGGCGGCAACAAGATGGCGGGTGGAAACAAGATGGCGGCCGGAAACAAGATGGCGTCGATGTGTCGGGTTACAGGGCTCAAAGGTCAAGGTCACGGGGGTCAAAGGTCAAGGTCACCCACACACCCACAGCCCCCAGCCCCTGTCCCCGGACCGGCTATTTCATACTACTATTTTAGGTACATTCATTGTACCTGTATTCATAATATTTATCACTGGCTAAACATGGAAGACTTATCGTAAGAACCAACTCCAAGACCAAGAATAATAATAAAAATCATTAGCTATTCACCGCTTTCTTTGTCAAACCTAAAGCTTCTACACAATAAATTTTGAAACATATTAATTTTAATAAGTCAGTTTCATCCACATTTATCACCATAATTTTCGTATTTTAAACATTCAAAATAGAGTCACACGTTACCTAAAAACACTGCATGCTTGGTATGTTTGTATTTAAGTTATAATTCCATCACGTACAGCATAGCCATATGCGAAAGAGTTTTTATTTACACATAGCTTTACTGAAATAAAATGCCATCTTACTTTTTTTTCTACGTGAAACACTCTAGTGCCAACACTTTTGTCCAGAGTAATTAAATGTTATACGGGAAAATAAATGATCAACCCAGGAGTCTATTGACTAATAAATTTTCAAATTTATTTCAGTAATGAAAAAATCACACAAAATAATCGTATATCAATAAACGTATTCTATAGTCACAAAAATTAAAAAACCATGGTGTAGCGTCTTTTGAAGTACAGTTTCAGACCAACATTTAATCCTTGTTTATTCACATATACTGCACTACAGATGTCACATGAGTAAGTCTTATAGGTAGTACCGAACTTGCAGTTTCTTTCTTCACGTATGCGTATATCGCAGATTCGAGTGAACAGCTTACAGCAGTACTTGCATTCACAACACGATGAGCGAGAACCCTTTCATTTACATGTTTTGCTGTGTCTAGTCAATTTATCATTACGAGTAAACACTTCATCGCAGTTATCACACGTGTAAATCTTGTACGATATACTAAACATACAGTGACTTTGTTCATGGCGACGAGCATTAGAGTGTGTACTACAAGTATTCCCGCAGTAGCAACACTGTTTCGGCAAAGTCAGCACCCGATTTCCAGAGAACACTCCTGGCTGAGTGGTAGCTGCTGATACTGATGATAAGTCTTTAATATCTGTAAGCATATTCTTAACGTTACAGTTTTACACAAAAAGTATCTATAAATGAATATGTCGATCTACTTTCCTGCACGTCTATCGACTAATTGAGAACCTTTTGACAAAGACAGTGCTTACATACCACCAATCATTCTATGCTAGCTGCTTCGATGAATCACGTGTACCAAGCTAGAAGCTGGACAGCAAATATGCTGATGTCGTTAAAAGCACGGGTGATAGGCTGTAATCGTAACCTAATTCTGCTAGTCGTCGTTAGGGGGTCGTGGTGGTTGAATGGTCAGACCATTCGTCACCTTAGATTTTCGCATGCATGAATCGTGTCGGACGAAGAAGATGGTCGGTGGGTTTTATCGGAGATCTCCCGTTTTCTCCGTCCATTCATGCCAATGCAGCTCAGTACATCGTGTCTCACTTTACCAGTGCTAAAAGACCTCGATGTTGAACGCTGACCAAATGCTCTCACTAGTCACCATTTAGGATGAGAAGTTATCTTTTCTTGGTCAATATTATGACACACTAACCTACAGTACTGTAAGATTACATTTTCTTAATTGGATGAGTTAACTTAATTTCCATTGAAATACAGCATCATCCAGAGTGAGCTACGTCTTGTAAGATGTTATAACTCACATACGCAAAACACTATTCATGGAGCGCAGTTGTGTATAGCAGAATCCTACTGTAGACAAGTTGATATCGTATCACATAAACTGGTCTGCTAACCAAATTAAGGCTAGTCAATTTGTACGGATACGAAAGCTAGGTTTCGTTTGTAGAAAGCTGCTGATGGTTTGAGTTATTTAGTTATCACTAATAATTTCCGTAAAAAAACTAGTCTGCGAGAGTTAAGAATTTTTCGTTAAGTCCATTTCGATACTCAGTACCATATTGCTACCATGGTAGTCAGTAAAACGTTCAGTGTATGGTGCAAGGAAACATTTATTGTTATTAGTTCAGCCTCGAACACCCATATCCTTTTATATGCTCATAGATTCTATCATTCATATTGTCATCGGTGTTCGGTTTGTGCTGACCTAAAATAAGCAGGTAAATCTACTCTCAGATCAATTTTACATGTGAACACTAATAAGATACAAAGTGATAAAAAACTATCTCTCTTGTTACATTCCAAAAGAAGTACACTTAATAACAGCAATTGTCCTAGTAGCTCAGTTTGGAATTTTGCCTAATTGATCCTGGGTTCGAAACCCTACCAGGAATAAATTATTTTCTCATTTTCGTTCGTGCAATCAACTAATCTTCAATATATTTATATACATGAAGGAAGGTTTTCAGCTAGCAGATTTATTTTCATCAGACAAAAAAGAAACGCTCGTGAACAGAATACATATATTACATAGTAATAAGAAAAACATATATATGTATGCTTGCATATACTAAGCTTTCTTAATACTGTGCTTGCATATATATATATATATATATATATATATATATATATATATATATATATATATATATATATATATATATATATATATATATATATATATATATATATATATTTGCATATCTATATACACATATAAATATATATATACACATATATTTATTTATTCAACTACACCAAGACTACATTGCGAAACTGTTCAAGGCTTATTATTACCGTACCGAGTTACTCTGTAAATGTTAGGAAATTAAACAAAAACATGTGAAATAGACTCACAGAATAGGTACAGGGGAAAAATATGTATACATTTTCAGATGTCTAGTACATGTAAAGCTGTAAAACCAAATAATTGAAAGGTTACTAAAAAGGTACACACAGATTTAAAAATTAATTTGAGCCATCAGTGGAAAATCATGAAAAGATCTGAGCAGACTTAATGATAAAAATCTAACTAAAACATGATGAGAACTGCAGTAGGTGACGATGATGGGTGACAACATGATAAACACAGGGCTCAAGTAGCTATTTATACTCCAGTATATGCAGAAAGAGAAGCTGGGACATATTGTGACTTGACAGACAATCATGGAGAGGGGGACGGAGGGGGGTGCAATGACAGTTCAAGGTCATATGATGCAGGAAAAGAAGCTGTGACAGGTTCTGACAGGTGCAGCAGTAATTGTGGGAAGAGGGGAAAGGAGGGGGAAGTGAGCTGTGACAGGTTCAAACACATGCAGCAGTTCTGTTGAAGGAGAGGGGAAAGGAGGGGGAAGTTCAATGTTATTTCAAGGTTATGTGATGCAGGAAGAGAAGCTGTGACAGGTTCTGACAGGTGCAGCAGTAATGGTTCTGAAGAGGGAAAAGGAGGGGGAAGTGCAATGTCTGTTCAAGGTCATGTGATGCATGAAGAGATGCTGGGACAGGTTCTGACAGGTGCAGCAGTAATGATGTTGAAGAGGGGAAGGAGGTAGGAAGTGAGCTTGGACAGGTTCAGACAGGTACAGCAGCTCTGGTATATGAGAGGGGAAATGAAGGGGAAGTTTAATGACATTTTAAGGTCATGTGATGCATGAAGTGTGTGCTGGGACAGGTTCTGACAGGTGGCGAAAATGGGAAAGTGGGGGGAAGTGAGCTGGGACAGGTTCAAACAGGTACAACAGCTCTGGTGCTGGAGAGGGGAAAGGAGGGGGAGGTGCAATGACAGTTCAAGGTTATGTGATGCAGGAAGAAATATGTTACAGGTGTGCCAACGAACACGGTGGTGAAGTGAGCTGGGAGAGGGGAAGGTACTTTTGATAACTGCATGGTTATACAAAACTATAGTCAGTTCCCTGCTGGATGCTTCAGAGTTCGGGTGCTGTCTGTCATATCTGGGATATGTGCAAGTAAGTATCATAATTAATTACTGAATTTATCGGAAATCGATCGGGTAATGATTCGAGAATGTAGGATAATTAATCGATTGAATAGAAAATTATTAATCGTTTTGAATTGATCGGTAATCGATATGGTATTGTGCGCTAAAAATTAAATAGTAAATAATAACGATTGATTTTACATTTGTTGTTATTAAAAATGTAAGGGTTATGTATACACATATACTGAATAGCATGTGAACCTTATATAATGTACAACATTTGAATTAAATAATCGATTACACCGATATGGCGGCATTAGCAATATCTACAATGTCGAGCCGAAGGTTGCCAAGCGTGGCCGAAGATTGCCGAAGGTTAACGTGCTTCGCCGAGTCATACCGGATGTATTTTTTTTAACTTTTTTGCGAAATCAAAATTTTTTCGGAAGACTCGGAAGATACCTCCAAGATGGCGATGGAAAACAAGATGGCGGAATTTTTAAACTTATTTTGGGAAATTTTTGAATTTATTTTTGACTTTTTGAAATTGGATGGAAACATGATGGTGGCTGGAAACAAGATGGCAGCTGGAAACAACATGGCATCAGGGTGTCGGGTTACAATGTTCAAAGGTCAAGGGCAAAGGTCAAACTGACAGGGTCAAAGGTCAAGGTCATGGGGTCAAAGGTCAAGGTCAACCACACAACCAAAGCCCCCAGCCTCTGCGCCCGGATCGGCATTTTCCTTCTACCAATATGGCGGCATTAGCAATATCTACAATGTCGAGCCGAAGGTTGCCGAGCGTGGCCGAAGATTGCCGAAGGTTAACGTGCTTCGCCGAGTCATACCCGATGTATTTTTTAACTAAATAATTGTCATATAAAATTATTTTATTTAAAAAGATTTAATTTTTATTAAAATGATTTTTATATATGTGCGGGGTTAGGATGGAATGCGAAATCAAATTTTTTTCGGAAGACTCGGAAGATACCTCCAAGATGGCGATGGAAACAAGATGGCGGAATTTTTAAACTTATTTTGGGAAATTTTTGAAATTTTTTTTGACTTTTTGAAATTGGATGGAAACAAAATGGCGGCTGGAAACAATATGGCAGCCGGAAACAACATAGCTTCAGGGTGTCGGGTTACAAGGGTCAAAGGTCAAGAGCAAAGGTCAATGGAACAAGGTCAAAGGTCAAGGTCATGGGGTCAAAGGTCAAGGTCAACCACACAACCACAGCCCCCAGTCTCTGTGCCCGGATCGGCATTTTCCTTCTACTAGCCATTTTTCGCTCCAACCTCTAGTCGTTTCCCGAGCAAGAGGCTTTGAAGCGTCCGGACCTGCCACAACGAAAACATCGTCGTTCCCGCAGAGGAACGGGAGCATGAGTGCAACTACTTTTGTGCATGCCCCTTAAGCGAGCAGTTCGCGCAACGGTGCCAATCACATTCACTCTGGACACAAGGCGAGTTGAAATTGCCACACTGGCTAGCTGTGGATTACACGAGTTCGTGCCAGACCTAGGGCGTGGGGATAGAGAAGGAAAAGCTGCACAGTAATCAGCTGTTGCTGCTAGCCGACATTGAACCTCGCATGCAAAGGCACGAAGTGCCGAAAAGGTGTTGGGCATCGCACTCAAGGTGCACAATTGTCGTATATGAGGCGCTAAATTATCCACATTAATTTCCTTCAATTCCCTTTCAGATAAATTCATATTCAACGCACGTTCGTGGTTAATGATAGAATCCACAAATCCGTGCATCGATTCCCCTGGCCGCTGAAAACGTAACACAATGTCATGCTGGCAGCACTGTATAATGCGTGCCGGGAAAGCAAATGCTAATATTTTAGCCGTGAATACCTTAAATGCACTAGCGGAATTGTTAATTTCCTCGGTAATTAGTGTTAAGAAATGATTACTGCACTTTGTTGCCAATGCATGTAGTAACTGATGGTCGGTACACAACCTTAAATCCAGCTGCTACAATTAATGCTAATATGATTAGGTTCGGTAGAGGACAGTAGTAGTAAAGGATGTACGGACTGGCTCAACAGTTTCTCGTTGAGAGTATGTCCTGAGGTTGTAATATTGTCGCCTGTTGCTGTAGAGGTGGCATCGCTGGAGTCCCACCCTCACGTGCATTTTTGACAGCTAAACGACGCAATTCTTGGACTGTGGAAGTGTCCGCGTACGGCATCCCCACATAGGGCATATACAAATGCGACGTTCAAAGCGAACATCAAAAAAAAAAAAAAGACAAATTAATGTTGAGCAGACTTGTCGCACAGATTGGAAGGAAGGTTACTAACATACATAAACAACAGAGTTAGCAGTGAAAGTGTGGATACAAAAATGTTAAAATGACAAAAAAAAAAATTATCATAGTATGAAATTTTATTACGTTCAATTTTTTTCTTCAATATACACAGAACATTCAGCAGCGCAATTCGCTTTAGATAAAGACGTTAAAGAATACGATCAGCAAATAATTTAAACATATGGAAAACATAAAATGACTAGAAATGCACAATATTTGACTAGAATATAGGTGGCTAGACCATTTATCACAATATAGGCTGCACGTTAAGCTAATTACTTCAAAATTCGTTAAACCAAAATAATCATGACGCAAATGATTAATTACAAAATACTCTCCTGTCACGAATAGCAAGGTTATATATGCACCTCATAATAGCGTTCATTCATTGTACAAACGCAACATTGAAATTGAAGACAATTCCAGAATTGAGGTAGCACGTTGATTTCAACAGTGGTTATAAAATTAGTACGTTTAGAATTCGTGCAATTAAATTGAATCACAATATTGGTAATGAAAATTCTCAATAAAATTTCTCATTACAACTAGAATTAGGTTTCATGAACCAAAGTTAAAGTTCACAAGCCATACATTTGAGTTTACAGTCAAACGCATCTCGTTGACAACAACCACAGTAATTTAACAGAATTCGTTTGTTTATGCTACCAAATTACGATAAAAGAATAGACTGTAATTACTTAGACTATTCATGCAATGCTCCTGTTATTCTTGTATTCAATGCTAGACTCAAAATACGCCCAAGTCAGAAACAAATACATGTTTCACAAGGCAATACTATCAAGTTAGATGCGAACACAGCGCAAAATCTCAAAGCGAGCAAAACGTATAAACAATGTTAGAAGGTGGCACTTAGGTCGACCCAAACGATACAGAAATTCCAATATAAAACATATCAAGATTACATTTTTAATCAAAAGAGAATTTTCCTTAGGCAGCGACCAAAACAAAAATTGAAAATACATGAAAACTACACATTAATACCCCTGCAACATGACGGCAGGCGCCATACCATCAGCGGGAACAAGTATCCAAAAGCTAAAAAGCAATAAGAGGAGCTTACATGTACAACTGCCGTCGGTCCCAGTGGTAGAAACAAAAGTGAATAGCAAAGAGACTCACACACGAGAACACGACACAACTTGGCAACAATAGTGATGTAAGCGCATGCACGAGGAGAGGTAGGAGGAGGAACATAGAGGTTACAAAGAGTCACAAGAAAACAGAGAGGTCGTGCTCCGAGCCAAAATAAAGCAGTTCAACCCGCTGCACGCCACCGACGCACCACTGAAGGAGGACATATTGCAACCTTGACTCAACATTATGAGAAAACTATGGCAGCTAAAATTATTTTGTAAAGGAAACTGTACTCAAATGTATCGTCTATAAAATTAACCCTGCTTCTTAAAAATCTAAAATTTTTATTTTATCGCACTTGAACTCCTTTAAAAACCAGTACAAAGGGACTGCATATTACTTCTCAAAAGAAAACCGTTCAAAATATTTTCACCCCTACGTGGATGGAGTTATATACACGTTCCAAGACTGCAAGTACGAATTAATAATTTACTATACAAATAATTTGTGTGTACTGGGATGCAAGGAAAAATTTAGGGCTTGTATATGGCATAACATAATATCTTCTAAATTTCTTCGGGAACTTATTTTAATGAAGAATATTACATCATTATTAATTTATTTTGGAAATTTTAGGTCATGGAAGTTGTATGTGACGTTATTTTACCGCTGATCATCATGCAGTTGCCTCAGATTGTCAGCATAATCGTAATGCAGCAGGTTAGAAGAGCCAAGCTTGAAATAGCTCATGTTGTTTGTAAACCCTTTGCGCGGCGGAACTAGCATGTTCAATAATTATTATGTAACATTAACCTTACACATCACGAAAGCAATGACACTGTTGGTACTCTCCGATTGGCCCATCAAGCATTCCTCCACCATGAGACAGCATTCTTTCTTGGAATTGGCCACCCATGCCAGTGCATTGCGAGTAGGAAGGCATCTCAACTGGTAAAGAGTGATAACGAGCATTTGGAGCAACTCTGAACATAAGTGTTTCAAAATTTTATAATTTATTTTTTCTTTCCTCAGGTACTATACAGTGATAAGGTGTTTAGGTATCTTCTTCAACATATATTGTCCTACGAACTAATGTAAATACATGTTAAAAAGGCGAGTACTATATAAATTAAATAACTGTCGTAAATCCCAAACAGTCTCCTAATTATTGTTTTGTGTTCTGTCTCTAAGGATTCAACGTAGAGATTTAAAGTCAAACTGAAATATGCAAATAAAAATGTCGTGTTTTGTAATGTAATAAAGGTTAAATTTTTTGGAATGTCGTCTTATGATAGTATTGTCCTACATTAGTAGTTTACGTCTAGTACTTTAAAAACTAACACGTAAGAAGGTTCGAATTCCTTAAATAATAATAATAAACTAGCTGTTGATCCCTATGATTCTGGGAATGTACAATTTATACATGCTGTCTTTCAAAATCATAAATTCAAAACACTTTTTTCATAGAAAGTTTTGCTGCGTTCCAGTGGGGTAATTTCGTACAAAATGATAATGATACCATATTTCAGAAGTTCACGTATCATTCAAAAAGAGTGCCATGGGTATTCTCAGGACAGGCCTACGAAAAAAGTACTTTCAGAGTTCCTATACCACTGGCAGTTTCTATAATAGTAATTATACTTTACTTCACTATTAAAACACGATTCCCAAGAATTAACAATAATTACACTTTGATTGTAATATTGTGATGTTATCAGATAATGTATATCGAATATGTTAGCACAGAGACGAATGAACATGCAAAATGTCAGTGACTGCCATTAATTATCACGAATTATTTAAGTTAAACGTGTAAGTGGTATGATTTAATTCGTCCGGGGATAGGAGTCTGGGGGATGGGAGTGAGGGTGAGCCGATTAGGACACAGCGACTGGTGGCTGTGGCAGGTGGTCGACCTTTGACCCCTGTAACCCGATACCTCCGGCCGCCATCTTTGATGTCCTTAAAGTTTAACCTTTACCTTGACCTGACTGAGTGTCAAAGTACCAACATTTTTCAAAGTTTCGAAAAATTCAAAAAAATTTAAAATTTATAAAAACTAAACAATTAAAATTTTTTTTTGAAAAATCAATAAATTTTAAAAAATTCCAAAAACTCCGAAAAAATTCCGTAAGAAATATTACCAGGATCTGGTTTCCGGATGCATTCTAGTATACAGACACCATCTTGGGGTTTCTTCCGAGTCTTCCAAAAATTTTTCGATTTCGCATTCCTTTATAACTCCCATGTATTTAATAAATAAATTTAATAAAAACAATTTTATATTAAATCTATGCAAATAAAAACACATTACATAAATATTATTCAGTCAAAAATTTACATAGGGTATTCTAGGGCACATTCGGCAATATTCGCCCATGCTCGGTAACCTTCGGAAATCTTCGGCCATGCTTGGTAACCTTCGGCTCGACCTTGTAAACATTGCTAACCCCGCCATCTTGTTTTTGTTCCCGAGTTGTCTGATAGGGGCGCTGCTGTCATCGCCATCCTCGAGTTATCGATTATTTAATATTAGTGTAGTACTATATGTAAGGTTCACATGCTATGCAGTATACATATATGCATAACCCTTATATTTTGATGACTAAAAATGTAAACTCAATCTTTGTTATTTGTTTAATATATTGTTCCCCATACCTGATAGATTATCGATAAATTCAATAAAATAAACATTTTTAAATAAATTTGTAATATTACACGATTCAATCAATTATAACATGATTCTATATCATTGAATATAAACCCGATCGATTTCCGATCAATTCCGTAATTAATTATGATAATTACTTGTACAACTCGCAGACATGACGGACAGCACCCGACCTCTTCAGCATCCAACATGGAATTGACTATTGTTACGTATAAACATGCAGTTTTTACAGTTCCTTCCCTTTCCCCTCATCACCACCATTACTACTGATTCACACGTCAGTAACTGTCCCAGCTTCTCTTCCTGCATTACATGACTTTGAACTTTCATTGCACTTCCCCCTCCTTTCCACTGTTCCCAATATTACTGCTGCACATGACAGAACCTGTCCCCGCTCCTCTTTCTCCATCACATGACCTTGAACTGTCATTGCACTTCCCCCTTCTTTTCCCTCTCCATCACCAGAACTACCATACCTGTTTGAACGTGTCCCAGCTCACTACCCCCGTCCTTTCCCATCTTAATCACCATTACTGCTGCACATGTCAGAACCTGTCCCAGCTTACCTTCCTGCATCACATGACCTTGAACTGTCATTACACTTTCTCCTCCTTTCCCTTCTTACCCACCATCACTGCTGCACATGTCAGAACCTGTCCCTGCATCTCTTCCTGCATCACATTAGCCTTGAACTGTCATTGCACTTCTTCCTACTTTCCCCTCTCCTAATCAGAACTGGTGGCGAGCATCAGTGAACCATTCGTCGTCATCGTCAAAGTGGCGGAGAACATCGGCGAACCACTCACAGTCGTGGTCCAAGTGGAGAAAGAACCAATGCCAACATAGCACGATCATTATCAACCAGCATACGAACTATTTCAGATTACTATCCATACTATACCATACTGTTACAAGTTTGGAGAACACAAACTTTATATGTGGGCAATTCCCATGAGTTCTTTGGGATAGAGGTCTTATAATTACAAATAAAAGAGTTAAATTAAGTACTGGATTTAATAGCTCACGAAGCTACGAAATACACAAAACAGTAATCAACTAGAACTCTCACAACACAATTAGTTATACACACAATTACTCCTGTGTCACAGACACGTTAATTAACTTTGACAATTAAAGCACAAGAAAAGTCTACCATCAATTAATTAAACACTATAAATCACAATAAAATTCAGTCATATATCCAATAAACAGTATTTCTAACAAT
>PNEQ01059906.1:0-12335 GCA_003012365.1 Medauroidea extradentata
TATATATATATATATATATATATATATATATATATATATATATATATATATATATATATATATATATATATATATATATATATATATATAATTCGAAGTAAAGTGGCATGACATTCATGTATTTTATTCAGGCTGTATTAAAAGCTATACAATGGCGAAATCGGAAATTGAAACAAAAGCTCATCACATGATAATGTAAACATCAAAGAGAATTTCGTCTAACTCCATTTGAACGAATAGCACCAAATACAGTGACTTGAGGTGTATTTATTTTGTTCAAACGGTATTTAGTTTTTTAAAAGCTGTTGTCCTTCGAATTGTTTTATGACATGAAGTATCTGAGAATAATTTCCCAAAAATTTCTTTAGACTCTGTGTGCACATTTTGTACTTAGTAAAGGAACATGATTGTGAAGTTTTTGGGTAATGTTATATGTTATTTTTCACGACTTGGTCACGTAATTTGTAATGCATATACATGAGAACAGAAAGACAGATATAAATGAAAATTAATATTTACAAACTTTTTATTGTTATATGTCCACGATGTTAGAAAATAGCGTAGTAATAATACTCTTTAATACAATTTAATATTCCTAGACCCACGTAAACGATTTTAACTTTAACGGTTAATTTCCACCCACTTTGAGGAAAGAAGGCATGTCACTTATGCTGGTAACTTCTTGTTTAACAACAGAAGGCAATATTTCCCTAGGGTCTTAAGATTCGCAGAGGATGGCAGAATCAATCGCAGCCCTAACAGAGGTACGTGTAGGCTACATACTATTTTATTCTTATTTGAAGTTTCAGTACGCAGTATGTGTGAGTGCGGTAGGCATAAATAATTCATATCCCTCAGAAATATATATTTGCAACGATCACCTCCTTATCTTGCCATCTAACTGACTACCGAAGTTCTGTTTTTGCTGTGTGTAAAGTAAAGTGTGTGTTTTTTTTTTCCCTCACGTGGTGGGCACTAGAACCAAAAACGTTTACAGAAATTCATGCGGGGGCAGTCTTATTTATTTTGCGCTAAAAAGGAAATTGTTTACTTAAAAAGACATTATTTTAACGACAATTTAACACGAATATAGCCTAGTAATCAACTAGGAACCTGAAGCAAAATAAATTTTGAAAAATTTTAGTGCTTATAAGTATGGCATCGAGTACCGCTGCTTCAGCAGTTGACGCAAGAATAAAATAAAATTTGGTGTCGTTGATGTCATTAATGTCGCAGTTACCGAGTTAAAGTTTTCTGGCCACTTGTTTTGTTTTAGATAAGGATTGTGCGATATTAACTGAATATATCTTGCCACTTAATCTTAATGATAACAAAAGTTGGTAATGTAAAAAAGAAGTATAATACGCTTGTATGTCATATTAGGAGCTCATCTTCACAACGGCTCGTTGGTCTAGGGGCATGATTCTCGGTTTGGGTCCGAGAGGTCCCGGGTTCAAATCCCGGACGAGCCCAGTTTTTTATTGTTTAATATAATTCAGTAATTTGGGTGAATTGTCGGTGGTTTGAATGACACCTGTGTTATTTTTAATAAAAATTATATTTTAAAAAATACAGGTGCCCAAAGATAGGAATATTTTAGGTGCATTCAAGAATTGTTTTAATTGAAATGATTTTTACCTCAAATTTCATTATGTAGCGTAAAACATCTACTTTCATTCTATATTATTCTATACTTATCGCGTGAATGGTTTTTACATCGGTTAGGTCGCAAAAAGATTCACATCGATACTTCGATATGCGCATGCACGAAAACTTTTGAACCGAAAAATAATTTATATGTGGTAAATTATTGTTAATGTAATGTGTAAGAGTTTAACAGTGTATAGTACAAGTACAAAAGTACGAATTTTTCAGTGCAGAATGCCCAGTTGTAAACTCTTTGTTCTACTGTCATTAAATAAACCATTATTTTGTAACTTATAACTTGGCTCGGAATATTAACGATTTGGTGAAACTGTTTTATCTTAATCGTAAAAGAAAGTATTCAAAATTTGAGGGTTGTAACTAGCTACTGTCGTTTTTCACTTGTTCTACTGCGAATTGTAAACAAGGCAATGAATAAACTCAAAGCATGTATAGCAAGTATCACATTTCCTTTTTAAATGAAGATGTAAACGAACACAGTTTGTTATTAATTTTACAACACATCTAGTTCATTGTTAATATTGACTCCGTTGTATATTTCTCTTATTTTTTTTATTTTTACTGTAAATGGTCAAACAATTTTTATGCCATTTATTCCTGAGTTTCACAAATATTGCTTTATTGAACTAAAGTAAATAATTTTCATTTACACAATGCCTTTTGATCTGTATCGGCATTATCGTAAGGACGATATGTTACGTTTACTTCCTTAACTTTTCGGAAATTAAATTTATTTAAAGAGGACATATGCACATCAGTTGTAGACTGTAATATAACGTGAATTAGGCAGATGTTTTATTGTTAGACTTTATGTGATCGTTCATTTGCACATAAATATTTCTGCCACTGTTTTAAGTTACTCTCAAGTACATATTTTTCTACTATTTCAAAGACTGAATCATAACAACGTTAGAAATAGCTTAGCTAACGAAACATATAAGACAAATTGCGACAAAAACGGACAGAAGCATAACGTTAAGTCCCCTGAAGAAGTATATCCACATAAATTCTTGTTGACTTTCAAGCCTTTGAAAACTGCGATTTATGGTAAATGCCTCTCATTTACCCATATACTTTATAATTTTAACAGTCGTATTTCTGTGGTGAAATTTCATTTCATCACAAGGCGCTCTTCATAAGATCACGTTTAGTACAAAAGTAGAGGGAATGGCGCGTAAATATCTAAGAGCTTATTCACAGTACGAATGGAGTAAAAACTGAAGTGCTAAATAACTTTGCTAATTTTTTATGCTTTTGATACTGAGTGTTACAAGAGAAGATGGTTTGTTATCTCATTTGATATATGAAAGACCTGATTTATTAGGTAATGAAACTAATGTTTACCAACTGAAAGATGGTATCGTCAGCAAAGTTCTTTCGCAGCAGAGTTTCAGTGAAGAGAAACAAAACATTTAAGTTAAATAATAATGTTTAAAGTCACAGGTTTGTAAATTTAGATACAGATGAATAGATCGTTAGTTGATTTTCAAATATTTACTTTTTAAGTAACAAAATTAGTTCACAAGATTGTAGACTATCAAGATACTCGTGAAACCACAGTAACTATGTTATGTTGTTCAATTAAGTTTAGCCTTAATGTTGATTAATCCAGTACTTAAACAATCAAGTAGATGTATTTTAGCAAAGCAGATTTGTCAAAACTTCAATTTATCAAGTATACTTACGGATATCACTTAGCACAAATAGTGTATGGCCTAACATTCACAAGTCTGTAAATCACCTTGCCAGAAAAATAAACCGACATAAATTGTTTTTGCACAAATTTAACTCCAGTCTATATCGAATTATCTACAAATCACAGATACATTTTAAAATCAACAAATTTAAATCTTTCTTTCTACAAAAATACACGCTCCAGCTCGTATGGTAATCATACAGTCTACTTGTTTTACATCAATGTTAAAATAATAACTCCTGTATAAGTAGCTACAACCGCATAAAATATTTTCACTTTGTCAGAATACGTAGAAAAAATGTACAATGAAAACAGGTGAGTTACACTGATTATAATGTTGCGTGATACTTTATATGAGATATGCTTATGAAATAGTGTTACAGTACATAAGTTCTTTTATAGAGAACAAACAATATGACTAATGAGAGAAATACTCTGGCCTGTTTACAATGTAACGTACATTTTCCTGCCTAAACTTTATTAATTCTATACCTGATTTGTTGAGTGCTGACCAAAATATCTTCACTTCACTTCTATACCTTATTATTTAAGAGGGCGTGGTACATAATTCAACGCTAAAAGCATTAACCTATAACTGTAGGTTTCTTGAAGGCATTTTGTGAAAATTATACAATAGCAATCCTAGACAATAGTTTTACAGAATATTTTGAGTGTTACGAACTTCCGAGGCACAATCTCTGATGCCGGAACCACGTGCATTTAACTGCGACGCAAGAGATCACGCGTAATGAGTTAGTAATTCTGGCTTAATATTTACTCATAAAGTTGGCAAATACCATTATCTAGGATTGTCATTTAGTATTTTACCCATATTGTCTTCGAAATAAGCGTAGAAATCAGTTGGTGTTTTCAGCGTTCGTTTATCTACCACACACTCTTAAGACAACGCGAGCCGCACGCAAACCGCACTCCATTCCCGTCCACCCTCTTTCTTCAGATCGAGTGCGTATCGACTTTCGTGACGTCAGCTGGCTTTAAAGGAAGTGTGCGTCTACCGGCACCGTTAAGTGCCTTTTGACGAGATGCTCCAAGATAAATATGGAAACTATTCCTGTGACCTGAAACAATTTGATTTATCACCGGCTCTGTGATGGTAAATAATGATCGTAATTAGGTCGCAGTTGGCTGTAAATACGACGTGCAGTGAGCAAAAGGGCAATGACAGTTTAACATATTGAAGGTGACAAATTATTGCTGTTATAAACCGTTGTAGTACGAGAAGTTAAATTTGCCGAAATTTAAGCATGAAAAAAATGTCGATAAGTGGATAGGTGTAAGACAAGGCAAATAGTACATAAATTTGCCAATTTATTCAAAGACGAAACAAAATAAAATAAAAACTAATCTAGGTATTGCGTATTTTACTTTCACAAAAATGTGCACTTAATTTGACTTAACACACTTAGCTATGATTGTCCTGAGACGTATTCATTATTTGCCCGTAGCATCTATAATAAAAATAAAATAACCTTCTGTGTTCATCTTTTTTAGAAGTGTTGGAGTAGTCTTGGCATTCTACTACTATATCGCAATATATATTATAGTTTACAAAATTATCATTATTAATTTCATTCCTGAAGTGCCATGAATTACTTCAGTAAAGTAATAGTGAGTGAAACAATAATCTCTTATGTATACTAGCAGCCACCCAGACGTAAGGTGAACAGAACTTGGATAAATGTTCACTGCGAGAGAGATATCTTATCTTGAACACTCCTGGCGGACAATCACGAAGATGTCTTTTTACGATACAAATTAAACTTTAAAACCGTGCCCGTTAAATAAGTGACTTCCCATTGTTCCTGCGAATAACCTTACACAGTATACTGATAGATATAACTTATCAGTTTGGTTGTCTTAAAGCAAAATAATACGTGCTTTCAAGCGTGGCTCGTTGGTCTAGGGGCATGATTCTCGGTTTGGGTCCGAGAGGTCCCGGGTTCAAATCCCGGACGAGCCCAATTTTTTTTTTTTTTTACGAGTTTAATAATGTTCAACGCTAAGCGGCTAGTATTTGGTAAACGGATAACATTTTTTCTGTAGTCATTCAAAAGATGGTAATGAATTAGTTGTATTGATTAACTATCACTTTTTGTACACATTAAATGCAGTTCAGTTAGGTGCATATGGTTATGGATACGCAGCTTTGAAGATTTTACAGTGTTGAATTTCCTCAAGGGAAGGTCTTTTTAAGTATTACGTTTCAACCTTCGTCGCCATTGGGCTACAGAGTACAGTCTAAACCTAGCGCCTTTCAGAAACTAAGACTCGATAAGAGGGAATTCATAGGTAAGTAGATGTAGTATATGTTATAGAATTATGTAATTAAGCTCATTATAGCGGAATTGATTTTAAGCCAATTTAGTTTTTATTTTATTTATGTGTAATTTTAAAACACAGTATGTCGAAGTCCAAAACGATGATCAAAATCAAACTGGTCGGTAGAAGAAAATTTTAATTTTATGAGCCGTGGATTTCAACTCAAGCACAGTTTATTGGGTGGTCACACATTATCTCAAGAGTTGAATAAGGTTAATAACTAAACGTGCTATTCAAGACAGTACAATAAAATATTTCAGTTATCCAATTATAGGCATTTTTCATTTGAGTTGTTCTCGTTGTCTTTGTCCGTCACTGCCGCCAATTTCATGCACCTTGATTGGTCCTTGTCTATTTTTACGTTCTTTTTTTTTTACGTTTTTTTTTTGTTTGTTTCTGTTATGAACTGACTATATTCATATTTTGGAAACGGTAGCAAAGGAGTAATCCTAACAAAACACTTAAGTTTGTCATACACCCCATTGTAAATATTATTCAAAGATCACAAAATGGTCTCGTGGCTTTGGTCGTTATTTTGGCTACGTATTACTAGTTTAAAAACATTCTTCTTAAAGTTCATTGACGATATGATGTAATAGCTGGATACGTTTATCGCAGTCCTGAAGTAAAAGCAACCAACGTGCCAAATGTCTTCCAAAATTGTTTTTAGCTTTGAGGAATATTAGTGCCAAATGTTCGGCGCGAACGAATTTTTTTCTCTCAAAAGAATTTTTCCAATCTTAATGAGGGAAAGGGCTATATTGAACGCCACCTTTTGTAAGTAGTCAAGTACTTTTTGTTAAACAAATGACTTCTCACTGTCACAGTCATCTGGTTATCAGCCTCACAAATATGCGTAACGACGACCTCCAATTACGCACATAATCAGACACATCAGTAAATGCTTGAAGGTGGTAGGTTTATTTTTCATAAATTAGGTTGTGTAAATTTTTTTCCTTCCATGTTCCGCTTTTTAACAGTGCAAAATCCTTATCACAGAAGACTAATATCACTGCAAAGTCTTCTTCGATAGGGCTAGCAATGATGTAGCAATCTCCGACTTTTTGCACATTATCCAACCGTTTTAATAATGTAGAATAGAAATTATTTAAATGGTATGTTCTCTGTGAGGCAGGAAATTCCTGGAGCTGTTCTAGATCTTTTACAACTGTCTTACATCCCGATATAGTTAGAACATTGTATAAATTTGACACATTGACACAGAAAAACCCCGATTCGCTCAATTTACCAGTGAAACTGACAACTCGTAATTACGTCAGTATAGTGCGTATTAACAGGATGTGTCTAATTTATAAAAACACAATGTAAGCGCTTATTAGAAACTAAGACGTCTGTTTTTGCATGGGAACTTATGCGTGCAGAAACCATACTTACAAGGCGCATGTGGAATCAGATAGAAACCTGCTGGCTGGGGTTACGGCTGCGGTGGATCTTGGACTTTCAGGTGTTGGTGTTCGTGTAAACCAGAACGTTGTACAACATTCCTGATAGTCACACCGAGCCTTCTTGTAAGTAAACCAAACAGACAAACATTATGAAGCAGAAATGGGACAGGTCAAAGTTAAAGTGTGATTACTTAGTGTTTTGAAACGGGAAACAGTACGTTCCCGCACATGTTCCTACGCAAAAGTAACAGTTTTGGCACCCACTACAAGATTTAACATTGAGCAGTGAAGGTCTACGTGGAAGACGAGGGACTACCTGTGGGGCACTGCCACTTCACTGTACAATAAGTTGGGTTCACTAAAAACCGTTACGAAATCTATGTAAATGGTCAAGAAAGTACAATGTAAGTTTTAAAAAAAAAATACTTTAATTCTAACATGGTAGAAACATTATTTAATTGAGTCTTTGGTTTTTGGCGAAATGAAAGGCATATTTCCATAATGGATGCTTCATGTAACACACATTGATAGATAACTTTCTTCAAGCTTAATCTATCACAATAATTAATTATGTGTTTGAATGTTTTTTTTTTGCAATGGGAATGTATGAATAATTAATATGCTACAATAATTATATGTAAGCGAGTTTAACTGAATCCACTTAGAACTTTATTTGAAACGTCTTTAATACAAATATAGTTTCAGAGAAATAATTACATATACTAAATATTACAATTATTGTAAATAAACTTGTCGATAGTTAACGTGCATATTAGCATAGAAATTATTGTGACAGATAATCTTAAGGTTTTTTTAGCAATGTGGTGTCCTTAAACATCCATAACAATAACTGGCCTTATTTGACAAATTTTACTACAAAATTATTTTATGTTTTAAAAATCCTACAAATCTGACTAAAGGAGGTTTTAGGTAGCGTTACAAATGATGAACATTCCTCTTTAATGTAAGCCTACAACTTCAATAGTAACTTTCTGACAATTTCTAGTTCGGTAACGGTTTATAATGAGCCCAGCTTACTGTTCAGTCAAGTGTCAGAGCCCCAAAGGCAGTCACTCTATATTTACATGAAGACACACGCTACATGTTGGAAGTGTCTATTAATCTAGCGTTATCGCAGTGTCGCCCACAGAACAAGGTGCAAAAGATTGACGCTGTGGAAGGAAAACTTAATCTGCATCTTTACCGCAGATTCCGAAAGGCAATACCGGAAGGCAGTATTGAAAATGGTTGCATAAGAAATCACAGTACATTTACGAATATATGTGTAATGGGTATTACACTAATACCAGGAACATAAACATACTGAAGACATAAATTGTGCTACTGAAGAAAAACAAACGACGTACTCCATTGCAATCGATCTATCTCTCTCATGACCGCATATGCCATTTAGAAATCCTGCTGACAGTTACACACACAGACCAGTTTTTTATGCACCCAAAAATGTTCGACAACAACACGTTTAGCCTGTGCACCTAACACTTCGCCATTCCGGCATGATTGTTCTCTAAATACTGTACAGCTTTACTACTGTAACCTGCGAGTTATTTTTAACGGTCTATAGCAAATATGCTTGCGTTACGCGAGTATAGTTTTGATCATAGATTCGTTACGTTAGGTTTGTCTGGACAATCATTGAAATTGCAGCAGTAATGTAATAAAAGGTAAGACTCGCATTGCTCTTCTGTAGCACCTCTCTGGGATGATGCTAAACCTGGAAAATTTTCTCTGTTAGCTCAGTTCGTACTCACTTAGAAGAGCATGCCATTGTGAATTATTTTATGAGGTGATATTACACAAAATGTTTCCAGCAGGCTGCAACTCAGAAGTTGCTGAAATCAATAACAATTGAATTGCTTCCCAAGAATGTATAACACCAATGATTAACTGCGTGACGCCAGCCAGGTATTAAACAAAAACAGCATTGTTTATTTTGTGGGGACGTGATATTTCACTAATGTGCAGACTCAATTTTCTACCTCTCTTACTAAGAATACATAAAAATCTTAACGATTTATTTTATAAGAAAACGGCTCAAATCCCAGACAAGTCACAAGGTGATTCTACAAGTTGAGAAATAGTTCCTTTACTAAAAGTATAATAAAATCAAGAGTTTACCATCTCATCGTAACCTTAAGAATAAGTTTTACGTAAAACATTACAAATTTTGCAAAGTATTTATAATCCAATTCTATTAATAGGAGTAGGTTGTTTTCTGGATGCTTAAATCCTACTCCGATTGAAAAACTTTGCCACCTAGCAGGAACAGAGCCACCTTGGTTTCGTAAGGAGGTAGCTACCAGCAAGGAGAGACTTCGAGTGAAACAGAACAGCTACAACCCACTGAATGGATATAATCCTCATCGGCAACGGCTGAGATCTTGGAAGAGTTTCATAAGAACGTGTTATGTGCTTACCGTCTCACCAGAGAAGGCGAGACTGAAGCTATGGCAGAAGACCGCTCCTCTCTACGTACCAAAGAACGGGGTGAGGTTATGAAAAATGGCGATAAATTGTGACAACCTTCTTCTATATGTTTATGTCTACAGATATTTCCACATAAATGCATTAAGTACATAGACCTGAAGAATGTATAGAATCTATAAATCTATACCATAAATAACAGAAGAAAAAAGTACATACTAATCTAAAGGCATAATAAGGTTGTCACAATCTCACCCCACTTTGCATAATCCCACCCCGTTTTACGATATGGATTCAAGACTCTGAGCAGTTTTCTCCCACCAAAATGTTCGCCGAGGGAGTCGGGGGTTCACCATCCTGCAGCCGGAACATAATTGTTGACATTAATTATTTTGGGTCCACACACTACACTGGGGCACATCTGGCAGCCACCAGCCTTCCTGGGTCCCCTTAAAACGTTCTCCGGAGAAGGTGAGCTCCACCAGACATCGACGCGTTTTACCGCTGTATTATAATAGTCTTTCTCACAAGCGAACATTGACGAACATGAATAATGTTTTTTTTTCTTGAACGCCTGTAGTAATAAAGTTTTATAGCAGAAGAAGTAATGGAATATTTTTAAAAAGAAGCCGTGGACAAATTCCCTTTTATCGATCAAGTTGGTCTTAAAAATAATAGTTTATCAGCATTGTTGTCTGGCGTTATTAAACTTCTTTTTTTTAATATTTATTACTATGCTCCGTAGAGAGAGAGAGAGAGAGAGAGAGAGAGAGAGAGAGAGAGAGAGAGAGAGAGAGAGAGAGAAAGGATGTAATTTTATTGAACTAATAACTGTTATTACAATTATTGCATTTATACATTTCCAGTCGCAACGTCCGATAAACCAGATTATTTTTATACGTCCCGTCCTCTCTGTGTATACCGTAAAATATTCGTGAACCAATCGTTTTATTTCAGATTACGACCAGCAGTTTTGACGACTTCCAGTTATCGACATAAATCCAATTTACTTTCCGCATTTCTCTAGATATCCCACCCGTAAGAGTATTGCCGTAAATAAGGCTTAAAAATACTAAAACTGTATTTTAACAACAAGCACATTTTTGAAATTATGTGATTGGTCGTTAAGCCCGTTACTACCACGCTTGCAGCAGTGGGCTAAAATCGTCAAGCAAGGTTAATATATAGTTTTGTCAATGAACACATTACAAAGATAATCCTTTTAAACTAAAAAAGAAACTATATTCTGCGCGAAATTTCTGGACTATAGACTGTTTAATTTTTTAAAGCCTAAATACTTCTAATAGCAGGAATATCAGTGAAAAATTACCTTTTAAAAATCCTTTATGTATTACAATATTCGTTAACAATTTTTGTAAGTTTAATAATTGCAAAATGGTATTAAAACTTTAAGCTTTAAATCAAAAAATTAACTTTTTAAAATAAATATTTTTGAATATTATTATTACAGATTATTATTAAACTTTAACGGTTGTATACAATCATATGTTTAAGTTAGAAATCTACATACGTATTTTCTTCTAAGCATACTCACAAATAATTAGAATGAAAAATATTTAATTTAATACCAAGAAAGTAATCGTAGGGTAAAAACGTCATGTTAAGGAGGAAGAAGCAATTTCAACAAGAACGAGAGCAAAGAATAAGCGAAGCGTAAAGTAACTGCAACACAAACTCGCTGGTAACGACAGAAAACTACACAGATCGGTGAACACAGCAGCTGGAGGCAGCAACAAAACGCCGGTAGTAACAAAGCTCACTACTAACGTATTTCTGAGAGCTGAACAGAGTGTTAAGGGCGCGGGCTACCACAATTTTCGTCACCATTTATTTTTAATTTTTTATTTGTACCAGATATTTTTTTTTTCTTATTTTAGTCGCAAAATGTGGCTCTTATGAAATTTTTTATCTCTCATAGTTTTCGCGTAATGTATTGTTAAAGCCATATTTTGCATGTTTCCGTTTTAACGACTACACCAAAACCAACTGATATAACAAACTAAAAAAATCACAGTGGATAAAGACATTGCAGGATACAATGTTTTGCTCATAAAATAAAGAATAACAATTATTTGAATTTTAAAAAAATTTGGAAACTGAAAATAAAAAATTAGAATATTCAATATTTTTTTAAAAAAATACAGATACTTTACATTAATTAATTGTTTCTTTATTTTGGTGTGTATGACCTATTCCTGCAATATGGCACGTATTTCATTACGAGGGAAACCACAATGGACCCTCTTTTTGTAATGTTCACTAAGTGTACATACCTCTTAAAGGGTGCAACATAGGGGCTAAGTTAATTAGACATTGTTTCTTTCTTTTGGTGTGTATGACCTGTTCCTGCAATATGGCACACTTTTTTTTTAAACCCTTATGGGGCCTTCCTGTATATAGTGTGTTTGTGTGTGAGAGGTAGGAGCGGTAAGGATGCTGTTGACCGACGTATATAATGTATTATCGCCTCTCCGCTCAAGTTAACTCAGCTGGCATGCAGTGCTTTACTATTATCCTTTACCCTATAGGAATTTAAGCGGTGAACACATTACTTTAATTGTGGGCAGCATAGTTCAATTTCTAAGGCTCGTTACTATACTTGTGTTTTTCGAATCCGGCTGGGGCCACGGTGGCCGAATGGTTAGATCATTAGCCTCCCGCCAAGGTTATCCGGGTTCGATTCCCGGCGGGAACCGTGCTGGACGACGCCGTTGGTCGGCGGGTCCGCTCGAGGATATCTCACCCCCCCCCCCCCCCCCCCC
>PNEQ01059907.1:0-12336 GCA_003012365.1 Medauroidea extradentata
TACTACTACTACTTGTACTACTACTTGTACTACTACTACTTGTACTACTACTTGTACTACTACTACTTGTACTACAAGATTTTTTGGTGTTTTGTGATGTTACAACTGTAGAGATTTTATTCTATGCTTGTTGATTATTATTTATAAAATACATGGCTTATTTAAAAAAAGTACTTTGTTGCTAGTTGAGGAAACCTAATTGAATACATTTACTAATTTTTAATTTTTATTTTTTATTTGAGAAGCAAATATTCAAAACCAGACACGTTCTTAAATCTGAACATGGTTAGTTTTTAAGTATCATCTACAAGTCGATAATGTAGGCATGTCTGGTTTTGAAAGTTCACTCTTCATTTGATCACGCATTTAAGTTTGAAATAACTACAGAACTTTAAGCAAATCCTATGCACTATTAGAACAAATGCATACACTAATAATTTTAAAGAGTTTTTCGTAAGTTAATTTAGTGTCATGTTACTTCTGTCATTTCCTCGTAGGTCTCAGATTTTGTTAAAAGATTGTCTCCCCCTTGTGCGTATCTTAATATCGTCACATCGACTTTGACGAGGTTACGAGAGCTGATGGCTTGCACGCGAAGCTGCGATCACGCAACCCTGGTTCGTTACATTCCTCTATGAGTTATTACTGATCCGTCTCTGGCACCGTTCTTAGGATTAGTAGATTCGTCATATCTTCATTCGTGAAGTGTCATTTTCAGTTCGAACAGTCAGTAGTGTGTCGCGGCAGTGACGTCACATTTTAATGTTAAATATTTGTAAAATAATTTTTATAACAACATACACACATTACACACATGAACTCGTTTGTAAATAAATATATATAAACACATATATTGTTACGACTTAAAATGGAAAATGAGTAAAAAATATGTCAACTCGTAAAGTTTACGGGGGAAACATAACTAGTTAGGGATGGAGCAAAAGTCGCTTGGAAAAAATGAGATAAAAATAGAATAAGTTATATAAAATAGCTGAATGAACTGAGAACACTGCGAGAGGATGTACATAAATTAATCTGGATACAGATATCAGCTATCTCCCTCTATAGGAAGTAGGTATGTGGGTACTTAATGTTGCAACCAGAGTTACGACAAAACTGTAATTATCTCAACAACGACATAGTCTGCAGCCCCAGCCGCCTGTCGCAACAATCGGCCAGCAGTGACCCACTTCTGAAGAAACTCTATTACAACAGACGACTCCCGCGTCCTGCTTTTCTAAATTATACAAAGTTAGGCGCAGCTCGCCTACGAAAAATTACACTCAAAAATATAACCACCGTGACATTACATATATGTATATAGACACACACAGTAAATATATATATATATATATATATATGTATATTCACACGTTGTTAAAAAAACGCATTTAACCACACCGCACTAATCCTCTGCTAAATTGGAGACAAAAATGTTAGTAGCAAAATGTTGTACGATGACATTCTAGGGCACAATGTGGCAACGTTGCACTGTAGTTAGTTCGCTCTTGCGCTACACAGATTTATTACTTATCTTACTACCACTACTGTTCTGACCTTCATATTAAGGGTTCAGGTTAAAATTTTTAGCAGTCCAAACATGATTCTATTTTTTCTTACCGTAAGAAAACATTAAATAGTACCTAGACGTGAACCGCAAGAGGTTGCCATATTGTGCACGTAAAATGTCATACAAAATTTTACCATTTATATCTTCGTCTCCAATATAGGTTAGAATTCGCGTCTTATGCTTATGCGACTAGTTTATGGAAAACCTGTGCATGTAGCCAATGAGAAACAATGTAAATTTAAAAAAATTTACATCGAATTCATATTGGGAAACTCGGTAAATTTGGCAGCACTGGTAATTTGGCATTCTTTCGTATTACTTTTGTTTTCACCTTAACAGTGATGGTTTATAAACTATGTCTCATTATTCCAAACAAGAGCAGCATCTAAAGTATAATAACAACTTGTTTCAGAAGTACAGCAGAATTAATGCGTGACTTATCACTAACTAAAACAATAGCACCAAATTATCAGTACTACTAAGTTAACCTACAATACTTAGACATAATTTTTTACATTATATTATTGGCATGCTTGAGTTAAAACAACCAGTAAATGCACATAGATGTGTGAAATGTTTTGTATAGATTACAACAGCCTGTGTCGAAATACGGTGCCTTTCTTTCTACGCTGATGTATGAATGTTAGAATTATATGAAACATTCTGGTGGACCATCACAGATATGCGCCATCAAAGAAACTTCTCCAGAGGACACAACAATACATCGTAAACTCTCCTAAACATGTGGTAGGAGGTACAACAAATGACAATACACAAATGCGTTGAAAATATTTCAGAAGCATTTAAGTGTGTTTACTGCACAAGCTAACGAAGGAGGGAAAACAACTACAGGGAAACGAATGACAGACGATCAGTAATAAAGGTATTTAACTGTATATCAGCACTTGCAATAACGAAGGTAGGTCAATATGTACACACAAAATGTGTGCATCTATGAAGCGCGCTCAAACTAACATTACATTGTACAGATACTTACTTAAACGATGCGCTCAGAACAAGGCGTCATAACACTGGCAACAGTAACACACACGCAAAGCTTTCTTTGACATAACCGTAGCGACCTTTCTCAACCGTAAACTTCTCCCGTATTCTCTGTGTCACAAGAATGTGGAAGGGTGAAGCTGTTAGTCGTGTGAATTATATGTTCTGACATGAATGATATTTATTTGTGAGATCCCTAGTCAGGTATGATTATTACATGTGGAAATACTGGGAATCGAACCCACATTACTTCCGTACATAGGAGGTGAACGCTCGATCCTTGGCTATCCCAACAAAAGAGTTGTATCAATATACGAAACCAACGTTTTCCGTTTTTTATGTTTTGTTCGCCCAGCAATAGTGGTATTCAATCATGTACACTTTATTGCGCAACGCACAAATGTATAGCATGTAGATGTTTGTGCCAAACGTTTTTCTCTGTGAAACCTACGGACGTTGTTTAAATTCATCCAAAGAAATCATACACAGATGATATGGCATTTTCTGTACTCATAATATGCAGACATGTACAGTTGACAATGTTTGAACATTAAAGAAGGTTGTAAATGTTTAGACTGGTGAGTTTGAAATTTAAAACTTAACATAAATATATTCTCCAAACAAAATTTGACCAATTAAAAAACTGAGGAAAATCCTCTCTGTAGTAGCATTCCATTAAAAATGTCAGGTAGAATAGGCTACTTTAAAAGTGTTATCTATAAAATTGTTTCAGTGAGAATTAATTCCTTGAACATTTATTCTCTATATTCAATGTGTGGTTCCATACGTTGTGGAGAAAGTCCTAGCACAGAGGCGACCAATGATTATCTCAGTTTCACACCGAGGCTTCACACAACGCACTGCGTGTGACTTCAGGAGAAGACCGATGTTCATTTTCGCCCATTCTTTATTCTACTCTTCTCTATTTTCTCAGACTACTTGTTCTCATACCATGAACCCTCTTCTTTTATATTCCCCCCTCTTCTTGACGATGTTATTCATCGCGGTCCGACAAGGGAGGTATGGCTCCTACAATCTCTCTTCACGGACGTACCATTTTGACGAAAATTACACACTCTCATGAGAACTTCACGACTGGGCCTTATTGGTAGGTTATGTCTGCGCTGCGATCTGCGCTACATTCATTAGTGTCCATTATATGGGAGCGGTCATTTCTGGGCAGAAAAAATAATTGCGTGCCACAAAGATTAGGTAATGCTTTACGTACTTTGTGGAAAAAAATGTACTTGTTTTATAAATAATGCATATTACGGTTGTAATGGAGTGAATATCTAGTAAATAATAGCACAAGTCAAACATACAAAAGTTACCAAAGCTGAAAAACTTTGGAAAATATATAAGTCTAATAACATTATGCGTTCTCAAATTTGTATGACAAATGTATTTTCCTGTACATAACATGTAAAATATCCTACGATATTAAGTAAATTTCCACTCACTCGACTGTGATATTTCACACATTCGTATATAATTATCGTATGATATGTACGTAGCTTTCAGTACACGTCATGTGCCGCTGCCTTCTGCAACGCCAGTAATAGCACATGAAGGTTGTTGGCAATACAACTCGAGTATGTCGGTCGATAGACAACAACGCTACATATTCGCTGCACAGAGACGGCGGACTGTTGAGAGAATATTAAAAAAAAAAAAAACTTGGTTTATTTATGCTATACAATAAATTCTTCTGAGAATGTTTTCGACTGATAAAAACGTGTTTTAATAGAATTCATAGTTATGTTAAAATATTGACAGACATAAAGTATGGTTGCCGATTATATATGTATTGCTCCAACGACAATCAGAACTGAAGAAGCATCACTATAGACTACAGAAGGAACAATATATTATGGTAGATATACAATAAGTTCTATATAAGGAACAAAGTGTTGTGTTATAGCCACCAGGCTAGTCTAAGATATGTACAGTAAACTGGGCACTTATACAATTATATCGAGTAGAGTATCCCATGCATACAGGATGTTCAGAAACTACCACGTGATCCTGGGATAAATTGCATACGGAAATGTCAGTGACAAGATGTCACAAGATTACAACGTACGACCACAATGTGACAACGTAGCATGGACTTATTGCCGTCTTGCACCACACTTACATATTACTTCCACTGTTCTGATTCTCATATTATAGGCGCAGATTCAAACCCCGAGCATTGCAAACATGGATTTTACATTTACTCGATATAACATATATGAAATAATACCTACACGTGGAGAGCAAGAGGGACTATCTCTGTGCAGTGTTGCCACACTGTACACTTAGTGTCTTCACACAACATTTAGCCACTAACATTTTCGTCTCTAATTTACCCCAGGATAAGCGAGAGCTTATTCTGCGGTGGTTTCTGAATACCTATATATAATATGTGTGTGTTTATACATGTAGCCTATACATAATAGGTTTTTAGTGGGCTACTTATAACAGGAAGTCAACAGCATAACTGATAAAGCCTATTTTACTCCAGATGGGTGAAAATTAATCCCAAAAGTTAAAATCTCTTGCGTAAATCTAGGAATAGTAAACAATAATATTAATTTAGACATGTGATGAACGAAATATATATAATGTAAGTTAGCTTACTGAGTAATGTACGCGTACCCTTTTTAATAAAATGGGGGGACATTTTTTTTTTTTAGATTATTTTGGTTATGAAGATAAAAATGGCCGCCGTTTTCCAAGTATTACTAAAGGATGAACAAAATACGCAAAAGTCCAGTAAACTAACTATGTAGAATACGCGTGTCAAGAAAAATGAACTTTGGAAAAATATTTATTTAAATGTGTCTTATTATGACACCATTATAAAAATTTTAACTCACGTTTAACGAAATACGCAACAGTCGAGTCAGTAAGCTAAGTAGTGTAGTGTACTGAAATTAATAAAATTAAAAAAAAAAACCCTAGGTATCTCAAATTATTCAAAATATAAAAAAAAAAAAAAAAACTACCGTTTTCAAAACAATAATGTAAAGTAAACAAAAGCAATAAAAAGTCAAGTTAAATTTCCAAGCTGTATATGTGAACCAAGATTAATAACTAATCGAAAACAAATTTCTCAGTTATATCAAATTAAATAAATTACCGCATTTATTGAAATATAATCACAGGACGAATAAATTATACAAAAGTTAAGTCAGCTTATTAATTTGTATGTGTATACTAAATTGGATAAAATTCAGTAAAGTTTTGCTAAGATATGTAATACTATGCTAAAGCAATTGCTGCTATTTTTAAAATATCAACTCAGGACGAACGAATTACACAAATAATAAAGTCAACTTTGTATGGAGTAGGGCTTATATGTGTACAAAGTTTGATGGAATTCTGAAATAATATTTTTAAAGGTATGTGATACTATGGATAATAATATAAAGATGACCGTCATTTGAAATAAACACAGTATTAACGAAATACACAAAAAGTAAATCCAGGTTTCTATGTAGTATGTGTGTGCCAAGTTTCATGAAATTCTGAATTTTTTTGGTAAGATATGGAAAACTATGCTAAAATATGGCCGCCATTTTGAACATATGAGTACATGACGAACTAAATACACAAAATTAAAGTCAGCTTTGTGTGTAGTAGGCCTATATGTGTACCAAGTTTCGTGAAATTCTGGTTATATTTCCTGAGATATGTAATACTATGCTAAAAATAGCCGCCATTTCTAAAATATGAACCCAGGATGAACGAAATACACTAAAGTCAAGTCATCTTTGTACGTATTATCTATGTACTAAGTTTTATGTAATTGTTAAATATGGTTCCTTAGATATCTAGGTTGATCTAAAATTGTTAAAATGTCCACAATTTTTGAAATATCAAAATAGCGTAAACTAAACATATAAAAGTCAAACCAGGTTGCTATGTACTATATGTGTACACATTTTGATGAAATTCGGTCCACTGGTTTAAAAGTTTTTAGGCGGACACAAACACACACACGGACATATACACACACACGGACATACACACACACACGGACATACACACACACACGGACATACACACACACACGGACATATACACACACACGGACATATACACACACAGATCTCGTAAGCGTAATTTTTCCGTCGGGAAGTAGGCTAATAACGACTGATGGACACATGGACATGTAAAATAGCCGTTAAGAAAAAACGTTTCTTAGTATGAGCAGACTGTACAGAGTGAGTGAGAAATTTTGTCAGTGCTTACTATCGAGGTCAAAAGCGTTGGTGGTTAAGGGGGGAGGGGTGAAATGATGTGGGAATGGAGCAGCGTAGGAATGAATGGGTTGAAGAAACGGGAGATCCCCGAGAAAACCCGCCGTCCAGCGGCATCGTCCGGTGCGATTCCTACATGCGAAAATCCGGGGACCGACCCCGCCGGGAATCAAACCCGGATCGCCTTGGTGGGAGGCGAATGGTCTAATACAAAGGCCCCGGCATATACAGGCAATATACCCAATATGCTTGGTTAATGTGATGTGTTTAAAAGTATGCGTTCTCAACAAAATGAAACATTTGTGGTTATTTTTATCTAAATGTGTGATTATATCTGGTTAGACAAGGCCCTTATATTGGTCAAGCCATTGTACCGAAATAGTTTTATATGTTGAGATATTGTGTATAAAGATGAATCATTTTAATGTCTCGGTCTAAGTTTTTTTAAAACATTTGATAGAGCAAATGTTTTTTTTTTATTTCTGTGTCATATGTTTTCCGTAGGAATAAAAAAAAGGGAAAAAAACTAGGTTAAGGAAATCAACTACCGATGGTAATCAAATTATTTTTTAGCTATTTAATCGCAATTATTTGAAATGATAAGTACTGATGTCTCTGACGCCAGAAGAAAGACATTTACCAGATTATGTGCTGTTACAATGCAAGTTTACACATTTATTTTCATATCAAACATTCAGTATAGGCCTACACAAAATATTCCCGTTTTTTTTATTATTCTTCTCCCCAAAATGTTCCAAACATATCTTTTAAGTCATTAATTCTCTCCACCAAAGATGACTTCTTAAATTCGAAATTACTGTAAAATCATAGCAAATAACAGGTACACTAAAATTCTTAGTTTTCAAACGTAACAGAAATTTTTTTTTTTGCAGAATAAATAAATTAGTGGCGGATATAATTTTAAAACAGACCAACGAGCGAGACTTTCCTATCGAGTTCAACGCGTCATCTGAACACGGCATTGATTCTGCTCAGACTCTCCATCACAACTTTGCACCCGGCGAAGATTGGACGTCGCTACTAACTTGTCAGTTAACTCAGGGGAGCTTGTTACATTTTATCCCTCCTGAAGGCTTGCCTTTGTATCATTCGATATTGGTTTGTGAGCGACAACCTCAGATACAGTGGCGGAGGAGAGAGGGAGAGTTATGAGTCTTTGCTTACGTCACAGTGGGCGGAGCTAAGTGGTAAAGTGTCTGGCGATGTCTTCAATAATGCTCTGTGGACCGTTACTTTGTTATATCCTACCTCCCCTCTTCCCCTTGTAATCATCCGAGAAACTTTCTCTGTTAACTCAGTTCCGTACTTTTGCTGGCAAACTTCAACACCGCAGCACAACTTGCGTTTTGAAAATAGCTTTCGTTCTGCATACCCCAACCACGAGGCGTTTGAGAGAGTGAAAAAATTGTCAAAATATTCTTTTATTTATATTTTTATCTAACTTTTGGGTTTAACTTTTGTATATCCCTTGTTCCTTTTAATGTCACCCGGGTTAATATCTGCGTTCAGCGCTCTGTTTGTGACGGTATTGTTTCTGAATACAGTGTCAACTTACCGTTTTTGATGAGCTGTCGTGCGTCGTTAAGAAACTTGTGTGGCTCACTAGGGTTGCATATTGCACAGCAAGGTCGACTTGCATGTCGGAATCGTGGCGGACGATGCCATTATTTGGTGGATTTTCTCAGGGATATCCCACTTACCCCGCCCTTTCATTCCGGCGCTGCTCCATACTCACCTCGTGCTGTGACGTAGCATGGAATGTTCCAAGATGCGCAGTGCCAAGAAATGATTATACACAACACTGAGTTGTCATTAGACAGGAAGGCACAGGTGGCAAAGACGCGTCTGGATAAGAATGCATTTATTAACGACATTCAACTAAAATGCGTTATCTCGTGCTGTCTTTTATTATTTGTTTATCGTTTGGTACAACAATATCACTTACATTTCATTAAGAAATGCAATAATGTACTGTGTGTTAGTTCAGGTGTCGGTCTCGCATTTGTACACCTATCTGTATCCATATTGTAGCTGAGGTTGTCGCATCAACGAGATGTTCATGATACTTCCTCATCGGGAAATCCTACATTACGTGTTCTACAGTCCTTTATACCTTGTAATATTGGGTTCATAGACTTGGGCTGGTTGGTTGGAAGTTTCATTTAGGATCTCTTGAATTGGGAGACTTTGTGGAAGATTGAGAAGTTGTAGTTTCTTCTATTCACGTTCTGTTTCCTCCTGTAGTCTTAGATGTGATGGTGGAATATTACTGATGGTATGAAGCCAGGGAATAGAAGTTGATCTTAGTGTGCCGGTGATACTACCATACATAGGCTATATAACGATGTATGTTGATGTTCTTAGTATGGGGACTACATTGACAGACTGTGGCACCATGTTCAGCTACAGGGTGTACTAGTGTGGGGACTGTGATGCGAAGGGTAAATACGTCGGCTCCCCAACAGGTGCCGGGTCATTGCTTTGCTGTTTATGGCTTGTATTTTCCAAGTGTTTTATTTTTATAATTCAGAGATAGATGTAAGGTGATACTACTGTATTTCGGGTTAAATTTATTATTTACCTTGTGTTTGCAATGGTTCACATTGAGTTGTTGATTTGCTAGTCGATTGTTCAGGTGAAATTCACTTGTCTTAGATGGTCTTGAACTCTTTTGTTACACGATTTAATAACAATGAACAACAAAATGTTACAGTTCATATGCACTCGTACGTCATTTCACTTATTTCGTTATGGGTGTTTTTAATTTGTAGCTGTGATATCAGAATGCTACACAGTTTGCTATATTACACACCAAATTTACCTCTCTTACTTAAAGGTTATTACATATTTGCAAAACTGACAGTTCTTCAATTTTTAAAATCTAAGAACAAAACTTTTAAGATACCAAGCTAAAATACTTATATATCGTCTCCCATGGAAAGGAAGGTTTGTAACTGCAAAACAATTTGCGTACGCTTGTTTAAGTCTATACTGTTTGTTTGGAAAGTTACATCTTGCAGTTGTGCTTGAATAATCCTATAATCTCCGACGTTTTCTAGTGGAGTACGTGTAGCCTATCGCTATCACGGACGTAAGTTACGTATTACAGGAAGTTTTTATGAAAGCCACGTTGTTGGAATATTTCATTTTTATCGATATTTTGCATGTCCTTCTCTGGCCGGGGAACTTTGTAGACGCTTCAAACAAACCTTCGAAAGTTGAATATATTTTACTTTCTTCTAAAGTATTATTTTATCCCGTATGAAACTGTCTCGCATGAAAATAATGTGCAAACTCCGTACTCGTGTAATATTTACGCATTTTTTCTCGACATCTGGTTCTAGTAACGTGAACCTTACTCATAAATATCATAAAATGATGTTTGCAACTTACTTATTGTACGAATTTTTGTAATGCTACATCACATCAATGCTCCAAATTCAGCTGTTATCTCATAATTTTCTGGTTCTAGACGTTGTTGTAAATTTAATTTGTACTAACTAATCTTCCCCTGGTGCATCCCGTACAACGATAAAAGTCAATAATACTCTCGAAATCTGCATGGCAAGCAACTAAAAGTTCGCATAATTTTTAAACAACGACTTAACCAAGTTAGTAATACTCTTGTAGGGTCATAACTTTGTATAGATAATGATAAATAAATATAGACCTCGGAACAAATTTAAGAATTTTTATTTGTGTTAAACTATCCAGGAAAATTTTATGTATCCTTTTTCGAATTTGATTAATTTGAAATTTATACCAGTAAACTTTCGAAACAGTGACAGTTTAATAAATACAGTTTTAAAGTTTTTTTTTTGTTGCAAAATGCACAGGTGATCGCGCATCAGCTTCGTTAGCTGCATGAATGATCTTACATCAGTAAGATCTGTAAAAATGCACAGACATAATTTACTGAAAAGTAATAAAGATGTAATAATTTCTTGTTAGTCTTCCAGTTGGCACTGTTTATACTTACCAGCCCGCTTCGAAGGTGCGTCTGCTGTGCTAAGTTCAGTCAAAGCAAGATACAATAATTACAGGATACGTGAAAGTCACAGTTTATATCTACTAGCAAAGGACAATGGTAAAGGTTATTAATAATTAAACGGCATTTTTCACGGTACAATCATTCGTGAAGACGAATCAACATTTTTGAAATGTCATGCTCTAATTGGACTAAATAGTTTTTACATTGTTAGGATATATATTACTTCTATATCATCTGGCATTTGTTTAAAATAAGATAAGAAATAACATAACCTTCCTTATCTTCCAACAAGTATCAGGTACTATGGAAGAAATGCATTGTCTAACAATGTAGAAAGGAGCAGCAGACTAAATTTTTGATATTGAAATGTCGTAAACATGGATGTGCCTTCAGAAATGCTTGTAGTGAGGAAAAATACTATAAATTAATAATACCAGTGCACTATTTCCCGTAATATGCTACTGATGTCTATGTGCTTACATCAGGCTAATGCGAAGCTTTCTAATAAAATGTCTGAAATTTGTACTCCCAAAAATAGTTACTGTGCCATATGTTTAGATGTACTACGAATTTTAAATATCCTGGTTTACTTGTGGTGTCAACAAATAGAGATATAATGTTGCAGGAGAATGTGTGGGCGCAGCGCGCCGCACGAGGCACACCGGTGACAGCTTGGACAACCCTGATGTTCAGTCAGGACCACGAGCCCGCAATGGAGGAGACCAATGAGGAGGCGCAGGGTCTGCTGGCTCCGCCCTCTGGCATATCCATCATCAGACCCAGTGAGTGTATCCCTCTATGAACACATCCGACGGTTCGTTACAGTAGTTAACATGTCCACAGACCACTGGCTAACCTCAACAAATTTATGTTAGTCCTTTACCAACAAATTAAAGGGTTATGTGCTACAGTCGCTGTAGTGCTACATTTAATAGTAGTATTTTTATATTTTAAGAACAGACATATAAAAGAAACTAATTCGTACATGATAATACAACACAATGTATCCAAAAAAAATTTCGTCGTTCTTCATTAATTCTATAATGTCACTCGTGAAAGTTTATTTCTTTGGCATTAAACAAATTAAGAAAATAACAAAACAAAACTGCCATAATCTATGGAGGGTTGGAACCACCCCTACCACATCTAGTGAACCCAAGTCTATCATTGTTTCTTGTTTGACAGGTCCGACGCCAAGTAGTCGAGCCCAGCTGAGCGTCACCATCATGGAACTGGGCGGGCTGTCTGTGCCTAGTGTTGATGCTAACAGTGAGACTGACAAGTTGTCCTTCTTGTCAAGTGGGTCTGGAGGGTTGGAACCACCCCTACCACCCCTAGTGATCCCAAATCTATCATTGTTTCTTGTTTGACAGGTCCGACGCCAAGTAGTCGAGCCCAGCTGAGCGTCACCATCATGGAACTGGGCGGACTGTCTGTGCCTAGTGTTGATGCTAACAGTGAGACTGACAAGTTGTCCTTCTTGTCAAGTGGGTCTGGAGGGTTGG